>OZ025239.1:104094297-104361797 GCA_964019155.1 Osedax fenrisi
TTTTCGAAATTAAAAAATTTGAATTTTAAAGTGCCTAACTTTCCTATGATAAATACAAAAACACACATCTTGTGTTATTATTATGTATGTTCCGCTAAGCTATTGAGTTACACGTACCACGTGACACCTAGAGAACCACGTGACATGGTTACTGTAACGAACCACGTGGTATTGTAATACACAAAGAGGCGGTATAACTTACACATAACCTTATTATTAGAAAACAGGTGTAACATATTATAACCCGTATTATATTCACTTATTACGAAACCCTCCTAAGTATAGAAAGAATTCTCGTTATAATTACGTGTGTATGTACTATGATGTTTCAAATGTGTCGTGTTTTATCCTTTAGAATCTAAAGTTTCTATAGAATAACTTTCGTTATACAATTTAAAATTAGTCTAATGGGCAACTATAATGTCTTTGATTCCTATATCTTTGGTACTTTTATTACTGGATACATTCAAAATATTGAAGGAGTGTAACACTGTATCATTTACTTTATATACAGTAATTGAGTAACTATTAGTTATTGTATAAGATACCAATAGAGGGAAGAAGGAACGTAGCGCATACCTTTAGTCAGGGACAACGACTTGGGAACAAAGGAAAACTTGGGCCGTTCCCCTTATTTATTCAATAATTTATAGATCAGTTATTTACTGATATCGCTTTGTATCTTTTGTATATAGTTCATCGATAAGACTAATACTGTTTACATTAATGTGATCTTACCTCATGACCCGATTCCCTAGCATCACAGAAATGTGGCAGGTAATACAATGTAGGCTTACCATCACATCTCTTAACGTTCGTATTCGTATGTTTCCTCGCAATATTCTCATGACGAAGTCACATCAATAATATCAACCTCTATCCTCCAACATGTTCTAGTGCTCGTGATAATAATACACCAATATCTCATGGTCTTTGTTTGAACCCTCCATACATCTAGGTCATAGACATAGAATTGTAGACACCTAATTCTAATGTCTATGATCTAGGTTCATAATTCGCATGAATACTTACAATCATCCCCATTAGATTATATAGAAGAGGTATAATTATACCTCAAGAGTTAACTCTTCTCATATTTGGTTATTGTTATCCATTATTGTACTGTTATCATTCCAAACGCGTATATCTTTTGTATCTATCTATGACCTTCACTCTTTATACAACCATAGATTTATAGTTTACTAAGTTTACTATGTAAACTATAAATCTATGTCATCGATATAAAGAAAGTGGATAAGCAATTGACGCACGCAATGCATGTAAAAGATAGACACGTGAATGACAATTTTATCGATAAATTAACAAAATGGTATCAGTGATTTTGATTGGATATTAGTCATATATTAAAACAGTAGGCTTTTCGTCGAAATAGATTAAAGTGACTTCTATCTATATCAATGGATTTAAATTATAAATATCAATAAAATCAATAAAATAGTATTATATCTTCAATTTAAATACACAAAATTACGAGGAATGTTGATATTATGTATTTTAAATATATAATTTTATTTTTAGTATAGATAGTACATACAAATTGGTAGTGATTATCAATATATATATATGATAAATACATATTATTATAAATAAAAAGTAGTGGGCCAGATAGTGGGTTTCGACTGCAGCGCTCGTAGCGGATAGTGCCATACACTACAGTCAATTGCTTATCCACTTTCTTTATATCGATGATCTATGTATACAATGCACGGCGTGCGTCGCACGCACGACGAGTGCCTGGAATACGCCCGCCCAATCATGTGCATCAGTCACGCATGACCGCATTGTTCGTATACAATGGCTAAATATACAGCGGCCCAACGCTCAATTAACGGCACTTCCATATCAAGTCAATAATAAACCTTACAACCTTAACTCTCTCCTGTATACGATACATAACCCTAATATGAATACTTATCATGTATTTAACAGTTATGCGTGTGATTAATAACTTATATAACTATAATAATATATAATGGAATGTCATCTTCTAATGTGTGAAATGAATGAACACCGTACATACCAGCATATCATAAATAATGTCTTGTTGATCAGTTATAAACAACGTATTCCAGGTATCACGACTGTCAACATTGCTCGAGTTGTTATTTAACAATTTGTATATATGTCAAATCGAGTATTGTTCTATATAAAGTGATTACTTATATATATATATATATATATATATGTATATATATATATATATATATATATAAGTAGGTATGCATGTGAATAAATATGGATACATATATATTCAATTATTGTATATAAAGTAAATAAAATATTTTAAATGTCTTCATTAATAAAAGTATATAATATTAAATATTAAATTTAATATTAAATAATATATGGTGTTTAACCACTGTGTGCGACGCACGGCGTGCGTGTGAGGGGCGTGTTCACACGGTAAATACCTGCGACAATCAATCAGCGTACACTTCGTACACTTAAGGTGCGTTTTTTGTAACGTACCACAGTCCCACTTGTATGCTTATACCATCGATATAAAGAAAGCTTTCTTTATATCGATGGCTTATACATGTAAACTCAAGTGGGACCATGGTACTGTGGTATGTTATAAAAAAATACGAAATATCCCAACGTACAGGTGGGAATGTGGTACGTCGGTGCATTTTTTGTAACATACCAACGTACCACAGTACCACAGTACCACACTCCCACAGTACCCCTTGAGTTAAATCCGCGGGAGTTTCAGATGGTTCATTGGAAACATCGATATAAATAAACCCTCCCTATAGGTATATATATCTATATCGAGGATGGTACTGTGGTACTGTGGTACATGGGTACTGCAGTACTGTGGTACGTTACAAAAACGCACCCTTAGTTATACTACTCACAAATAACTTGTGGTCGTAGATTATAGTCTATGACGTAATATATGTTGTATAATACCACGTGGTGCGTTACAGTTACCATGTCACGTGTTTCTCTATGTGTCACGTGGTACGTGTAATTCAATAGCTGAGTGGAACATATACATAATAATAACACAAGATGTGTGTTTTTGTATTTATCATAGGAAAGTTAGGCACTTTAAAATTCAAATTTTTTAATTTCGAAAAATTAATTTCTTAAATCGCTAATTGATTAGTTATAAATGTTTGCTCACCGACGTTGCAAATGAAACGTTACACTATTAATTAAAACAACAACAGTCGAGACCAACAGACTTGTTTAGGTACCAAAGCTAGACCAAAGCTAAAACAAAGCAGAAACAACAAATCAAGGACAAAGCAAAGACACAGAAAAGACTCCAACGATCAACATGGTTAAAGCTATCCCAACAACTAAGAAAATGTTATGCCTGAGGAGACAAACCTCTTTCAAAAGATTCTGCGTCGAGTCGGTCGCAGGAATAGGCCGAGTGTTAGGCTGTCGTCTGCGCAAGCGTAATATCAGTACGGCTCACAAACTCTACAAGAGGACGCAGTGCATGAACGAGTGTCAGTTCATCAAGTGGTTTCAGTGCAGCACCAAAGCTAACGTCAGACAAGCCGGCATGGCTTACAAGACACTTCACGGTAGTCTCGGCAAACTAACGGCCAACAAGAACGGCGGTCGCAAGCACGTCGCCAAGGGTAAACGACAGAAGAGAACAAGTAAATATAGCGGTGCGGTGTTAAGAGCCAGCGACATCTCCAGAGTGACCGGAAAGATCGCTTGCTACCAGACCAGATGTACTAAAGGTAGGGTGGACATACAGAAGGTCGCCGGCATAGGAAACATCCTCGGCTGCAGACTGCGGCAACTCGGAATCAAGACGGCTAAACAACTTCAGACTAAGACGAAATGTCTGTCGGTGTGCGAGTTTAAAGTGTGGATGTGCAAACAGGTCGGTGCGAATCCGTTCCAGTCGAGTCTAGCCTACACCTGTTTACACGAATGCGCTCCAAAGAAACTTTTGAAAGAGAAACTTTGTTCTAGGACAACTAAATGTTAATAAATTTGTAAATTCAAAATGATTTCGTACTTTTCAATTATATATACATATATATATATATATATATATATATGCTACTACTGCTACTACTACTGCTACTACTACTACTACTACTACTACTACTACTACTACTACTACTACTACTACTACTACTACTACTACTACTACTACTACTACTACTACTACTACTACTACTACTACTACTACTACTACTACTACTACTACTACTACTACTACTACTACTACTACTACTACTACTACTACTACTACTACCACCACCACCACCACCACCACCACCACTACTACTACTACTACTACCTGACTACTACTACTACTACTAGTACCTGCCTACTACTACTAGTACCTGCCTACTACTACTACATGACTACTACTACCTGACTACTACTACTACCTGACTACTACTATTACCTGACTACTACTACTACCTGACTACTACTACTACTACCTGACTACTACTACTACCTGACTACTACTACTACTACTACTACTACCTGCCTACTACTACTACCTGACTACAACTACTACTACTACTACCTGACTACAACTACCTGACTACGACTACTACCTGCCTACTACTACCTGACTACTACTACTACTACTACTACTACTACTACTACTACTACTACTACTACTACTACCACCACCATCACCACCACCACCACCACTACTACTACTACTACTACTACTACTACTACTACTACTACTACCTGACTACAACTACTACTACTACTACTACCTGACTACAACTACTACTACTACCTGACTACAACTACTACTACCTGACTACTACTACTACCTGACTACTACTACTACCATCTGACCTCTACTACTACTACCTGACTACTACTACTACCTGACTACTACTACTACCTGACTACTACTACCTGACTACTACTACTACCTGACTACTACTACTACCTGACTACTACCTGCCTACTACTACTACCTGACTACTACTACTACCTGACTACTACTACTACTACCTGACTACTACTACTACCTGACTACTACTACTACTACCTGACTACTACTACTACTACTACTACTACTTGACTACTACTACTACCTGACTACTACTACTACCTGACTACTACTACTACTACCTGACTACTACTACTACCTTACTACTACTACTACTACTACTAATGAGTATTAATAGTTTAATATAATGTGTATATATTATCTAGTTGGTACAGTTTATACTCGGTTTAAAATATAAATATACATTCAAACAAATATAATATCACTGAATAATAATACAATCTTGAGGTACAATAATGTTGATGAGCGTGCGATATAAAAGTATTTAAACAACTATTATTGGTAGTACGGTTATTCATATCCGAACGTTAATATTCGCCATGTACATCCATCAAGCTCAGCCTCTCAATCGATCACTAGCTATGATGACAAATACGGGAATGCACATGCACAAGGGTATCGACCCGATGGTTCCCCTGGCGTGTGACGCCGCGCTGATGTTTATATCCGTACTGGGCTTGCTAGGAAACGCGGTTGCCATGGTGATATTCGCGACCACGCCCAAGATAAGAGCCTCCTGCCGGTACGTGCTGCTCATCAATCAGTGTCTGTTGGACATGTTAGTAGCCGTGTTCATGTTGACCTACTTCGCTACTCGATATCGTATCACGTGGACCCAAATGACGGGTACCCTGGACAACCTGTTATGCCACCTGGTGTACAGTAAGATCAACATAGCAATGGCCACCTGCGCTTCGGCCTACAATCTGGTCCTACTGTCCATAAACATCATGTCCGGTATAGTGTGGCCGTCTTCCGATAAGGGAGGTGAGTCGAGATCTCGTCTGACCACGTGGGCTGCTGTTCTAGTATGGCCGCTAGGGGCGATGCTAATGCTTCCGTTCTCCATCGTGGTCACCGGCCTATCCGACAGCGGGGCGTGCGAGGTTTGGGCCAACTACTCGACGCGCGCCAACATGATATTCGCGTGCGTCGCTTTCAACTTATCGTTCTTCCTGGTGCCGGTATCCGTGATGTTGGCCTGTTTCGCGGCGATATACGCCCGCCTCTCCTCGTCGCGCGTTTTACGTAAGAAGCACGACCTCAACGAAGTGCGGGTGTTCCTCACCCTGGTGTTCATATTCTTCTTCTGCAACATATCGCGGTGCGTGGCTTCCATGGCTGACCGCATGCTCGGATTGCAGCTGCACGGCTTGCCGATATTCTGCATCAGTCTGTTGATGATTCACTCGAACTGTGTGCTTAAGACGGCCGTGTACGCGCTTCAGTTCGACGAGTACAACGCCACGCTGGCCTGCCATTGGTCGACAGTGACCCGGGCGGTGTTGCGGGTAACACGACGGGGCGGGTACGATGTCCGTCAGATGGGAGATGCTGAGACCGCGGGAGATGAGGAAGCTGCGGTGATAGTCGACGAGGCTTTTACGCCGTGATGTTGACACTCACTTTGACACGTTGACACTATATGTGACACGTCGTATTAGTATTATTTGTGTTAATATATTTATCTATATATATATATATTGAACTATGGATATGGACCCCGCCCATGTATATATATAATCCACCCGTCGCTATTAGTTGTATTCCGTTAATTCGGAAATACCGCCACCCTCACCACCCCCGCCATACATCA
The DNA here is from genome assembly GCA_964019155.1 of Osedax fenrisi. Classification (NCBI taxonomy): domain Eukaryota; kingdom Metazoa; phylum Annelida; class Polychaeta; order Sabellida; family Siboglinidae; genus Osedax; species Osedax fenrisi. Next base: position 104,100,939 of record OZ025239.1, read on the forward strand.
CAATACGCTCGTAACACTGCAGTAACACCTATCAGTGATGTCATCGTCGTCATCACTAGTGCTACGCATACGTGAACATGCCATCAGTGTAAACGCACGCGCGCTCAGTAGCACTTCCTGATAGTGACGACGCGGCACGTGACAACCATTACCCGCCCCGCCAGTAGAACACCCTATATCGAGGGGTAATTGAGTCTGTCGAGACCCCGTACCCAGTACCGGAACAACCGACCACCAGTGATTCTAACAATAACTCTCCGCATATAGAACTAGTATTATTTATGCGCTATTACATCGATATTGTTGTTGTGATTACGTAATCATCGAATAAGCGTTACGCAACGATTTCTATTTATTTAATTATATAATATTGTACAGTTTTACTCTAATATCTATAATGTTAACAACATATAATTGGATATCGATTATATATATATATATACAATGTACAATATTATATATCTTAGTAAATAATTGTATAATGCATGTGTACTGTTTAGACATTATTACAAATTGTAATTAACCTATTATGTATAAGAATATTACATTATATTTATTTAAAGTTTTAGTTTTCATAAAGATCTGTTCATGTCGTAGAGCTAGAGAGAATGCTACTCTCTATCTCTACTATTCATATTGTACATCCATCTATATTACTGCATACGAACCTATATTACTACATATATATATATATATATATATATATTACCTATTCATTTCTTACACATATAGGTTGTTATGTTTTAATGAAAGCAATGGTATGCGATACATTGTTCATTGTTATCTATTATTTGTATCCGTTATGTTTACATTTGATTGTGGACATATTCTTGTAAATAATAAAACTATTCATATTTGTAATTACGTTTATTATTCTCTTATATCATTACATAACTTTAAGAAATTAGATTAATAATAATTAATAAAATAGTATATAGATCAAAAAGTGAAAATTACAAAAGGACACACCATAAATCTATTTATAGATTGTGGTGTAATATATCTAGCGTAATTTATGTAAAAAAAACAATGAATTACCAAGTATGATTTAATACCACCACAATCACCACGGTCTCCATCACACTGTGTACATCCGTGTCTATTACGTGCACGATGACATAGCAAATAGTAGCTAATGATGTAGAGGTCATATATGAAGCAAGGTCACTTCTATTACCTAACACTATATTCTGAATGAAACGATATCCGGCCTTCGAATATAACAATAGATGGGCTACTTAATAATAAGTCAATATCAAACTAAATAAAATATTATAGACACACCTGTATAATTAAATAATAAACAAAAAAACCTTCAAAGTCTACTAGAGTTAACTCTCGGTATTTACCCTTATTTCTACTAGTATTTACACGACTATTATATCACTATTATAGGGAATTAGGTATAGATGAAAGAAGGTGTTACAATAAAAACAAGTTATCACCATATTACTTATACCTATGTATTATTACAAATTAGAGGATATATAATACATTTATTTATAAATTAAATAAATAATTAAAATAGCGAGGACATCTATTCGAATAAATGAATTTCATGTTCAGATCATTTATGTATATAATGTTATATAGATATATCTATAAATATATATATTTTTGATTATATATAATCTAAATATTGTTTGTAAATATTAAATAAAATATAAATGAGATAAGCTAATAGGTACCGACAACATATCACTGTATAGTGGAAAGTGAACACCTAATACGTGGGACACTTTAACAATACATGGTCTTAACATTTTATGACTCAATATTGTATTCAAAAATTACAATATTTTAATATTATATGATTATAGATATTATTGTGATTTTACAATTTTATTTAATCTTTTTATTCAATAGATAATGGGGGTGTCCGTATTCGGTACACATGTCCGAATACGGACACCTGTGTTATAATACGAACACCACATATACCACTAGATAAACTATATATTATTAATGAACCAGTCAGATAAATTACAATTACATTATTTATAATTAATTTTATGAATAATTTAATATAATAATTTATTTATTTTTATTATTTTTTTAATTAATAATACAATATAAGTATCTTAATAATATTTTTAGATTTAGCTTTATTGGTGGTATTAATATTACCTATAACGTACGCGATTTTATGAAAATCAGAATAGTTCACACGCTGAGCGCTGATTGATTTATGTATCACATCTGGAGTGTCCGTATTAGGGACTTATATGATCTCTAGATATATGCTTATAACTTAATTAATATTTGATAATAAATATAGCAATTATGTATATAATATTTAGAATGCTTTAGTTTTTAATAATATATTGTTGTTTTATATCGATACATTTGTATATTCATGAGACGGTTTTAAGTTGACATTTATTTTCATACATTTAAAAACTTACGAACAAAATCAATTTATTGATATATCAGATTTACATTACATAATAAAAAAATAAAAATACTTATTAAGACTATTTATATAATTATGAATATTTTATTCATTTAACAGTTGTGTATGATATGTGTATAAGTGTGTATTATTTATGGTTTCTGAGATACCGAGAGTGTCCGTATTTGGTTACTTTCCCCTACTAACAATACAAATAGTACTGATATTTATAATATAAATATGAGCTTAATAAAATAAAGAATTAATTCATATATTATGTTCTTTATTTAATAAATAATTCAATGAAGGTGAGTTTTTTTCAGTGAGTGTTTCCTGATTTTTCTTAAATTGCTAAAGTTATACCTTTAAAAATGGTAATTAGATAATTTAAGGCCAATATTACTACTCCCTCAATTCTCAAACATGTATGAAAAGTAATTTAAAATAATACTTCTTTGTTTAAAATGTAAATTATTTAAAAATTGTGAATGAAAATCAATTTGCGTTCAGACAAAATTATTCAACAGAAGATGCATTACATCACTTATCAGAAACTGTATGTGATGAATTAGAAAATAATAATGATTGTGCAATTATATCATTTGATCTAAAAAAGGCTTTAATACTTTAGAGCATACTATAGTATGTATGCCATATATATATTGATAAATAAATTAGATAATATTGGTAGGTTAATTAAGACCTATTAGAGGTTAACCTAAATTTGCGTAGATCTAGGCAAATTTAGGTTAAAGAACTTGATTTCCCCAGCAAACAGTAAGAGCAGCATAACAGCAAATGCTAGAGCCTAAAATGTTTACATTGTGCTATTAAATGTCTATTATGCTGCTATTAATTTGTAATGATATTATGCTGCTATTAATTTTAAATGTCTATTATACTGCTATTATTATAATAGCAGCATAATAGACATTTAAAATTAATAGCAGCATAATATCAGCATAACAGCAGCATAATATCATTACAAATTAATAGCAGCATAATAGACATTTAATAGCAGCATAATAGCACAATGTAAACATTTGAGGCTCTAGCATTTGCTGTTATGCTGCTATTACTGTTTGCTGGGTTCTATTAACTAGTTATTTATCTAACAGCTGCCCCTAGGGGACAATATCTCTCAAACCAAATGGAGCTATTCAGATATGGAACATATATTATTTAGTGTTACACAAGGATTAAGCCATTACTTTTTCTAATTCTGTATGTATGAATGATATAGGCCTAAATGAATAGGCCTAATATACTGAAATATTCTAAACTCATCATTTTTGCAGATAATACATATTTAATTTTCAGTAGTAAATATTTTGATATTCTGCTAATATACTAATATACAATATAACCTTTTTAGTTTAACTCACTGACCCTTTAGTATTACATTAATATTAAATGTTAAAAAAACCAAAGTTATGCTCTATAATATTCAAAATTCTAAATCGAACAAAATTAGAATTAAAAGTTAATAATGAAATGATAGAGCATGTGAATTATTTATCGTTCCTTGGTATATTAATTGATGATAAATGTAACTGGAATTATCATATAAATTATATAAGAGCAAAACTAAGTAGATCAATTTCTATTATAAATAAAATAAAAAATAAACTACCTTTAAAAAATGGTATAGGTATAATACAAATATATTATAGTATTTTTGAAAGTCATCTAAACTATTATTCATCTATTTGGGGTAGTACATTTTGTGTCTAATATTCAACCAATTATAATATAATATTGCAACATAGGGTAATAACAAATTTGTTTTTTTTCTTTTAATCTATATATATAAATATAATTTATACAAAATTTAATCTCTTAAAATTTAAAGATATTATACAAATTAATATCTTAAAATATATAAATAGATCTTTAACTATAATTTTACAATATATTTTTACACAAAATTCAAATATTTATAAGCCTTTATCTAATAAATTTATTTACCCAAAATAAGAACATATAGAAAATATTGTTGCCTTTCTAACAAAACTCCTGAGATATGGAATGCATTACCAGCTTCTTTTCACAAATTAATGAATAAAAAAACTTCAAAAAAAAATTCAATAATTAGTATTAGTTAATTTCGTTGTTGTGTTTAGTTTATTTATATATATTTACATATGGTATGCATTTTTGTCATTTGTTATATATTATTCATATTTTAATATAAATTTTATTTTGTATCTAATTGATAGATTACTTCTCCTTGATAAAAATGTAAGAATATAGGCCTACATATATAGCCTACTTAACTAATCAAATTTACCAATCACATCAATTTACTAATGAATGTAAAGTTCTAATAATATATAAAATTAATATTTAAAAAAAATACTTCTCTTGTTTTTTTTTACATTTTTTATTTGTTATACTTGTAATGTTGTTAATCAATTTGAGTGGGAAATACCTAGTCAAGATTTTCTTTTGTGTGTGTTTACACTCTATCTGATTCTGATATATATAGTAGGATAGAATTTGCAAATATGTATTCTTTTTTACGAAATATTAGATGACTTAGCTCTATCTCAACTTTATTTATAACATCTAAGGTAGTGCATATATTTAATTAAATATAGCCTTCATTAAAAAAATCAGTTTGATTTACAACTTTCATTAACAGATTTCATTAACATAAATAACATAGGTAATTGTTATGCACTACAGTAACGTGTCTTTGTAACCTATTACCCGATTAACTACTTTGTAACCTATTACCTCATTAACTACTTTGTAACTTATTACCTCATTAACTACTTTGTAACCTATTACCCTCATTAACCACTAACAAACAAATGTGTCCGCGATATATAAAATATACATATATTGTACAGTTGTACGAATCTCTATATATCTATACTTGTAACCTATATTATAAATCTATGGTAATAACATATTAACTTAATAAATAATTATTCAAAATAGTGCAATTTACTGATCATTATAAGGTAAATATACTAAATTGTATATTAATATACTATAGTATTATACAATACTTGAATATATCAGTTGCTACAATATTGTATTGTTATTTTGTGGTGTCCTTTCATCCCATCCAGGAACTTACATTAAGTTTACACTTATAACCATATAAGCTCTAATGTCCCTTCGAAGCCGCTCTCCTGTTAAGGCATCCATGGTTTAACGAGAGCCGATAATTTATTTATACACAATTATATAAGATCACTTCTGAATAATATTTTAATGGTTAGGACGAGGCTCGAACCTGTGTCCTATTGCTTGTGTGTCTGTCGCATTAGCCAACTGAGCCACAGCAAGTGTATAGTAATAAATATAGATGTTTCTATATCAGTGAAGCAATAGTTGTGTTTTAATCATTAGACGTCGGCCAACTTATTTGTTATGTAAGAGTTATGTTTCCTATTTCATATAGTTTTTATAATAAAAACAATATGAAAACAAAATAAAACTCTATTCAATATATTAAAAATATGTATAATTCCATTTAATTTATTATAAAATATGAGAAAGAATTAGTTTATAAGGGATTTGACTAATAGTACAAATCATATGATAAGCCATGGCATTATACCTAATCGAGTTCGTAGCAAAGAGATAATACTTAGTCATTAATAAAGTGTACATATAGCAGATGTAAGTGAATTAAATGTAATAAGAGAGACGCGGTTCGATGAGGAAACATTCAGTCGAAGTGTTCAAACAATAAGTGGTTCATTACATAGATACATTCTTACAGCGGGGGGGCATACAATAGGGGGTGGGACGTACAATAGGGGGGGGCGTACAATGTGGGGGGGTGGGGCGTACAATAGGGGGGTGGGGAGTACAATAATGGGCTCGAAAAAACAACATATCATTAAATAAATAGGTATTAGACGATAACAAGGAGGACAATGATGAAGATGAGATGGAACGGTTCATGTGGAACACGCATGCGTACCCCTTTCTTAGGGAGGTGAGGTCACGCTCGAGGTGATGTCACACTAGAGGTCACACTAGAGGTGAGGTCACACTCGCGACTATTCCGGCGCGTTTGCAAATATTCATGAATTACTGTTTACATAGATCAATATAGTAGATGTATTGAGATATTCGCTAATGCTTGGAGCATGTTCCTCACGCGCGTGGCTTCAGCGCAAGGCTCTCACTCGAACACGCTACACACACGTACACACACGTAGGATAGTAACCTAATACGAATGATGAACACACACACACACACACACACGCACGAAGTAGTAATAGAGAGGATTGCACGTTAGTATAAGTATAAAGATCGGCGCGCGCTGGAGTGGTGGTTCTCACAAACAGCGAAGGAAGCTCTGAGATCTTTGCATGGTGGATAGGTCGGTGGATATCAGAAACTGTATTCGCTTCATTAAGCATTCGTGTTTCTGTGTGAGAAATGTGTGGCTAAAGTTACGCGGATCTACATCGATAATGTATATGAATAATTGTTATGTTTAGAGCGTACGTTGTTACGAGTTTGTTGTTGTACATTACACGTAAACACTCGGATAATCATCTTTAATGATTGAATTTAAAAATATGAATCATCGTTGAATATAATTAATTTATATATATATATATACATATAGATCAAATTATAATTTGATTTTAATTAAATATGAAAGACATTCAATAAATTAGGATAAATTTGAGAAAATTGTAAATAAACTTTGTATATAACTCTATTTATTTTGTATATTTTGAATTAAATCTAGATTGCAATATAACAATAAAACAATATAACAATATAACATATCACTACAATTTGCATTAATCATACTCAATACTGAAATATGCAAGTTATTGGGAAAAATATAATTTAATAAACATAATTAATTTAGAAATATATAATTCAATTACATATATATATTATTATTATAATATTTTATTATTTTATTTTAACCCTGTTTAAATATAGTTTTATATTATATAATTAAGTAATTAGTTATCTAATTTAAATGAATTAACTACATAGATTAAATAGTATAAATCAATTAAAATGAATTATCAAGTGTGGATTACTATTATTAACAGTGTTCAATAATACACTTGGGAATGATTTATATAATACAAAATAAATATTATTATAGATTTATAAAAATTTTACATAGAAGAGATAAGTAATTAATTCAAAATGTGTGTATTAATAATACACACAATTAGTGCTGTAAAATTTCAAATAGTTGATTGGTCTCGAAACTTTAAAATCTTTCAAATTATAGTATCGACACCTTCAAATCCCTATGTCCACTACTACTACTACTACTACTACTACTACTACTACTACTACTACTACTACTACTACTACTACTACTACTACTACTACTACTACTACTACTACTACTACTACTACTACTACTACTACTACTACTACTACTACTACTACTACTACTACTACTACTACTACTACTACTACTACTACTACTACTACTACTACTACTACTACTACTACTACTACTACTACTACTACTACTACTACTACTACTACTACTACTACTACTACTACTACTACTACTACTACTACTACTACTACTACTACTACTACTACTACTACTACTACTACTACTACTACTACTACTACTAATACTACTACTGTTAAAATTACCTACAAATCATTGATTTCAAATATCAAATATTTATTCATTTCGGTTCTTAACATTTTAGTTATTTAATAATATTTGAAGATATCAAATACATTTTTTATGATTTCAGGTTAGTAATAAAAATAAATAAATTATTTACTAATTAAATTAGAATAAATTATTCATAAAATTAATTATAAATAATGTTATTGTGATTTTTCTGATTGATTCATCAATAATATATAGTTTATCTAGTAGTATATAAGGTGTCCGTATTATAACACAGGGTATCCATATTCGGACACGGGTACCGAATACGGACACCCGCGTTATCTATTGAATTAAGGGGACGCGATACCATCGTTTGGTTTACATGTAAAAGATACGAAAAAATTCTATTTTTAGAAATCTATTAACTCAAAAAATATTCACTTTTTTTTTTTTAATCTATTAATAATATTCCATATTTTTATATTATATGTTGAAATTTATAGATGTTTACACATCTTTATGTTATACGTTTCTAAAAAAAATAATTGAAATATCTGATAAAAATTTTAATTTTCCAACTAACTAGCTAATTAAAATTTTTTAAATAAATATTTTTTAATTGTATCAAATAACTTTAATCTTACAGGTTTTATCTAGTTATATTGAAAAAATGAAGAAAAAATATTCAATTGTACAAATGTTAATACTAGTTATATCAGCATGATTGGTCACAAATAATTATTGAGTAAATCAAGTTTCAAATATAATATATGAATATAAACAATATGATTATACAGGTACAAATAATATAATATAAACAAAATGAATAATGTAATGAACATAATTTAAACACCATTTTAAAGATAATATTTGAAATATTATAATTTTACATTAAAACTTGAAATTTGAAATTCAACTTTTTTTCGAAAAAATCAATGGTACGCGTCCCCTTAAAGGTTTAATACAATTTTAAAATCACAATAATTTTTGTATATCTATAATCATATAATATAAATATTTTGTAATTTTTGAATAAAAATAATAAATCTTAAAATGTTAAGACCATTTATTGTTAAAGTGTCCGTATTAGGTTACTTTCCCCTATATAACATAATTTATATTAACTGTACTACATTTAATTTTTAAATTTATAATGTTTTAATAAATCATTAATAATAAAAGATATATCAAGTGATTCAAGAGGATCCATATTTAACATAACTGTATCAGTTATCATTCATTTATTTAATATAATATTTAATGTTATATTTAATAATAATATTAAATTATTAAAATTATAATAATTATATTATTGTAATTATATATTATATAATAATTATAATCGGGAATCATCGAGTTATGATCTAAATAATGAAAGTTAGAGTGATCTAAATAGATTGCGAAAAAATGTAATACTCATTTTTTTTGTATATAAATTATGTAATTTGACTTGTATTTTATGATATATGTGATATGTTATAACTACACACTGTTCACCTACACACCTTTTTCCTATCGTTGTGTTACTAAAGTTTCATTATAGTCATTATAATAATGAGTTATTAGAGTTAATATATAGCCGCATGTATTTAAAAATAGAATCACGTGCAAGCTCTATATAACGAACTTGGCGTTTCTAAATTGATCGTGAAATTGTGTAAATATTTCTCATATTCATATTTAGGTTTAATAGTTCCTATTATGTGTAAAATTATATCGTATTTTCGACATAGTTATCATGTTTAACATATGTTTAATATTATGAATACACTTTATTATAAAGTTACTTTAAACCTATATTTATTATTATAATAATGATAACAAATAAAACACAAACCTATAGAATATATATTTCAAATATATCAAATTTCGTAATCTATTTACAATCTCACTTTCGTTATTTAGATCACTCACTCGATGATTCCCGATTATAATGATAAATAATTTATAATTATTATAGTTTATATAATTAAATATTATATTTAATATAATTATTATAATAATATTAATTTAATCATTAAAAATAATATTTAATATATGAATTGATACACTTATATTAAATATGGATTATAATTTACATATTATAATAACATGGTATATTTATAATTTAAGATATTACTTTAATCACTTAATATATCCGTTATTATTAATATATTAATAATGATTATTAATACTCATTTATTAAAAGAATAACAACTTTTAAAATTAAAATGTATATCAAATTATTAATACTGTGATCCTATTGGACATTGTATTAGCAAAGATTATTTAATAGATATTAAATTATAATTGATAGATACATAAAAAATACATATATTTGTATTTTACCTAGATCGTATTGCTTATATATTTGTATTTTATTTTGCTAAACTATATTTCTATTGATCCAAAATAAGAAAATATATTTACAAAACAAATATAATATTGGAGAACCGATAATTAATTTTAAAAACCGAACCGAATCGAACCGAAATCATAAAAAATGTATTTGATATCATCAAATATAATAGCCGATATGTTAAGATCCGAACCGAAAAATTAAGTATTTGATATTTGAGATCGATGATTTGAAATTTTACAGCACTAGTGTTTATGTTAAAAGTTAAAGTATGTATTAACTATAGATTTGTATTTGCTATCCGTATTGCTATCTCTCGCAAATGTAAAATTCTTCAACAGACATGGAGCCTCGATTTAGGTATCTTAAGATGGCTGACCATGCATAAAACAAATAATATTGATTTAAATAAATTTGATTTTTTTCTATATACTTTTTTTATAGTGCGTTTCGATTATATCAAAATAAACATTTATAAACATTTATTTATATTATATATTTTTAATACAATATAATTGCTACATTTAATTTTATTAAATAATACTTTATATGTGATGGTCGGCCATCTTAAGATACCTAAATGTAGGTTTGTTGAAGAAAAATCATGTGACTACCAATCTAGGTAAACTATAAATCTATGGTATTAACTATAGATAGAGTTATTATTTAGTTTTATTAATTAGTTAATAATTTTATAAATTAGTTATATTATTGTATAGAATGTGAATGAAGGAATACAAAGTAAGCGCATTACTATTCTGTATTAAATAACTTTAATTTGTAAAATTAAATTAAATATGTTCACATATATATATAATATAATATAATACATATATATATATATATATATATATATATATATATATATATATATATAATATATTTATTAAATATATATTATATTTATTTACTTTTTAATAATTTATATAATATTTATATTTTTTATTTTAACTTATATTATTGTTAAATTTAAAAAATATGTAGGATTATACATGTGATAAACATTAGCAAACAGTAATCACTATATTGGTAGGGTTACTTATCAATTATTAAATGTATACATATACAAAATGTAGTAAATATCAATATGGATTCTACTAATATAATAATAATTTAAATGTTGTTTCAATATATATAAAATAATAATATAATAAAATATCTAGATTTCTATGAATAATACACACAATAGATTAATGTTTGAGTTTAGTTGTGTAGAGGTAGGGAGTGTAGAGGTATAGAAAATATTAATTCAACGTATATTAACTAATAGAAAATAGTAATTCAACGTATATTAATTTATCAAAAGTAATATAAGTAATGATAATATATATTATCTAATAGAAAATAGTAATTCAATATATATTAACTAATAGAAAATAGTAATTCAATATATATTAATTTATCAAAAGTAATATGATAATATATATTAACTAATAGAAAATAGTAATTCAATATATATTAATTTATCAAAAGTAATATGATAATATATATTATCTAATAGAAAATAGTAATACAATATATATTAACTAATAGAAAATAGTAATTCAACATATATTAATTTATCAAAAGTAATATGATAATGTATATTAACTAATAGAAAATAGTAATACAATATATATTAACTAATAGAAAATAGTAATTCAATATATATTAATTTATCAAAAGTAATATGATAATATAGATTAACTAATAGAAAATAGTAATTCAATATATATTAATTTATCAAAAGTAATATGATAATATATATTAACTAACAGAAAATAGTAATTCAATATATATTAACTAATAGAAAATAGTAATACAATATATATTAATTTATCGAAAGTAATATGATAATGTATATTAACTAATAGAAAATAGTAATACAATATATATTAATTTATCAAAAGTAATATGATAATGTATATTATCTAATAGAAAATAGTAATTCAATATATATTAACTAATAGAAAATAGTAATTCAATATATATTAATTTACCAAAGTAATATGATAATATATATTATCTAATAGAAAATAGTAATTCAATATATATTAATTTATCGAAAGTAATATGATAATATATATTATCTAATAGAAAATAGTAATTCAATATATATTAACTAATAGAAAATAGTAATTCAATATATATTAATTTATCGAAAGTAATATGATAATATATATTATCTAATAGAAAATAGTAATTCAATATATATTAATTTATCGAAAGTAATATGATAATATATATTATCTAATAGAAAATAGTAATTCAATATATATTAACTAATAGAAAATAGTAATTCAATATATATTAATTTATCGAAAGTAATATGATAATATATATTATCTAATAGAAAATAGTAATTCAATATATATTAACTAATAGAAAATAGTAATTCAATATATATTAATTTATCGAAAGTAATATGATAATATATATTATCTAATAGAAAATAGTAATTCAATATATATTAACTAATAGAAAATAGTAATTCAATATATATATTAATTTATCAAAGTAATATGATAATATATATTAACTAACAGAAAATAGTAATTTAATATATATTAACTAATAGAAAATAGTAATTCAATATATATTAATTTATCAAAAGTAATATAAGTAATGATAATATATATTATCTAATAGAAAATAGTAATTTAATATATATTAACTAATAGAAAATAGTAATTGAATATATATTAATTTATTGAAAGTAATATGATAATATATATTAACTAATAGAAAATAGTAATTCAATATATATTAATTTATCAAAAGTAATATAAGTAATGATAATATATATTATCTAATAGAAAATAGTAATTTAATATATATTAACTAATAGAAAATAGTAATTGAATATATATTAATTTATTGAAAGTAATATTATAATATATATTAACTAATAGAAAATAGTAATTCAATATATATTAATTTATCGAAAGTAATATGATAATATATATTAACTAATAGAAAATAGTAATTCAATATATATTAATTTATCAAAAGTAATATAAGTAATGATAATATATATTAATTTATCGAAAGTAATATGATAATATATATTAACTAATAGAAAATAGTAATTCAATATATATTAATTTATCAAAAGTAATATGATAATGTATATTAACTAATAGAAAATAGTAATTCAATATATATTAACTAATAGAAAATAGTAATTCAATATATATTAATTTATCAAAAGTAATATGATAATGTATATTAACTAATAGAAAATAGTAATTCAATATATATATTAACTAATCGAAATTAGTAATTTAATATATATTTACTACTCGAAAATATCGAGATCCTTAAAATGCTAAAATTGACATCACTAATAAAGATAATATATATATATTGTTTTATAATTAATTTTAAATTATAACATAACTCAGAAACAAATATAAACTTGATATTTCACCTTTAATAATGATCAAATTAAGGGAATATGAAATGTATTATCAGATCTACATTCTAATTCGAAAATTTAATTTGCAAATTCAATTTAAGTAATTTTTTAAAATAAATTAAAATGTTATAGTAACAAAATGTGCATAAGACTAACAAACTTTAATATCATAACAAATGTGGGATACTACATAAATACTAATTAGATGAACTCAACAAAGTAAACAGTTTATAATTTTCATTAAAACTAAATATATATATGGAGATTATGTTAAATTAAGGGCACTAAACTGATTATTATTAAAAAGGAAAATTAAGTTAAATTTAAGTTAAAATTATTACGACTTACTGATGATGATTCATGATGAAACAAGATGATTCAAGATGTTACATCATAATATTACTCGCGTATTAAATTTGTATATCGATAATTGATTAAATTCTCCATCGATGAGCAACGTAACGTAATAAACGCACTAGTTCACGAGGTCTCGGTGAATAATTAGAGTTCGCGAGGTCGCCGCGTACAATAACCTCTACTTCTAGGATGGATATCTGAGTGAGCAGTTTGCATCTCTCCATCGCGAGCCACACGGGAGAAACATCGGCGTCGGGGCACCACAGATAGGCGGACATCGCGTCTCTGCACGATATCAACGCCCGCAACGCCGCCTTCTCATTGGCTGTCGGTGTCAACGTCAACGCATCCACTGAAACGGTATTAGAGTATTAGGTATAAGCGGATACGGTGTCGCGGAGTCGATGTAAACATTGTTACGTATATATATATAATATATAATACATATATATATAAACTAATACATAAAGTTTTATTTTTATTTGTATATAGGCGTATGTATTCTATATACTAATATATTTATCTTGAAATATAGTAACTAAATTTAAAAATAATTAAATCAATTTCCTGTTAATAAATTATATACTAAAGTCTATTATATTCGTTAACGAATGAAAGGTCACGGTTCCTCCAATCAGAGTTTTGTATCTCAAGTATATAGAATTCTGATTGGATGAGTATTAATGATATATAAACCGCAGCCTAAATAAACAACGTAGAAATACTACTACGATATGAAGTGATACATTACCTATTTTATCAAAAGGGGACGTTAAACTCGTAGTCGCGTTAAGAGAACGGATGAATGCGCACAGATTCGAACACGTTTCCACCAAATTATCGCAAACATTCGCTGATGGAACGATTAGGTAATTCCTATGGAAAGTATGATTTTAGTTATTATATATATGTAAACCTTTATTACAGATGTAAAAGAGTTTAGAATAACTGAAATAAATGTATTTTAAAATAAATAATTATAATAAGTTATAATATATATATATATATATATTATTTTTATTTCATATTATATAAATGTTCTATTAAAAGGTATTTCTATCTATAGACTATATTATAGTTAGTACATATCTATAGTTGATACTAAAACTGACTTAATACATGAATCTGAACAAAGATATTCACACGAGTGATAGTAGGTAACAATATAGTTTGTCCAAATTAAGGGGGAGGCTAAACCTTCGCGATTTACATGTAAAAGATAGAGAAAAGTATACATGTATGGACTATAAAAAAACTATAAACCACATGTATTAACTTAATACTTAAATAATCAAATTTATAATTGTATGTAAATATTTTTAAGATTTTAAAGAAATACAAGCTGATTACTTTTATAAATTATAAAGAAAATTTGTTCTATATATATATATATATAGTTATATGTAGTTATTCATAATTATAATAACTATAAGGTGTATATATTGTATAAATTTGAATGATAGGTATTATAAAATATCAGTTTTACTTAGTTCTATAGCACATGAGATATAATGATTACATAAAATGATAGATAAATAATTCTATATGTAATCAATAATTTAATAATACAATTGTGTATTATATTTAATTTGTAAATATCAATTCTGAAGATTCCTCCCTTAACGGTGTAACCAAAGATTTATAGTTTACATAGAGGTATTGCTATATCTCACCAATGTAAAATTCTTCAACATACATGGTGCCTCGATTTAGGAAACTTAAGATGGCCGAACATCATATGAACAATGCATTTAATAACAAATATTCAAACAAATAATATTGATTTTTAAATACATTTGATTTCTTTTCTATAGAAACAAATTATATTGATTTTTAAATACATTTTATTTATTTTCTATAGAAATAATATTGATTTTTATATACCTTTTATTTCTTTTCTATAGAAAAGAAATCAAATTTATTTAAAAATCAATATTATTTGTTTGAATATTTGTTATTAGGCTCTAAATGCATTGTTAAAATGATGTTCAGCCATCTTAAGTTTCCTAAATCGAGGCCCCATATCTGTTGAAGAAAAACCACATGACTACCAATCTATGTAAACTATACATCTATGTGTGTAACTTTCTTTTTCATTTGTTATCATTAAATTTATTATATTACAATATAATAATTTAATTAACTATCTTTACAATGATGCATGTCATACAAAAGTAACCGTGAATCAAATATGCATCAAATATAATATTTTTATAAAAAGTAATATTAGTATACTGCTGATAAGCTTAATCTACTCTATATATTTGCCATTTATATAATCATTTATATTATAATTTATATTTTCGTGTTAGATAATATTGTTATTTTATTATATTTTAATATGTTCATATTATAATATAATAAACAGTAATAATATTATTTATTACCCAGAAAATACAAGTGGAAATTTAAGAAGCTTATATCTAAATTCTTTTTGTATTTTTTAGATCACTATTTTAGCTGATCTTTTTGATGAATTGTTAACCAATATTCCGAGTATATGCCTAATATATACCTATATTGTGGTATATAACTATGCTGTTAGATCATACATAAATAGTATAGTATACTTTTTATTTTTATTTCAATTATTAAGTTAATTTTTCATATCTTATAATATAATTTTATAAAATTGCTATTCTGTTAAAAATTAGTATTTTTTTTGATTATTAGACTTTTAATAGCAATTTTTGGTAACCCATTATTCCCTCTTCATTTACATGTAAACGTAGCAAAGTTTACGCCGGCCTCATGTATACATCACTCTCTATGCACACACGCACACGCAACAACAGTAACAGGAAAGCAGAGTGAATCATCGACTACAAACGTACTGCGTTACGGGTACAAACGTGGCGTCGGATTTCTGGTACAGCGACCGAACGAGCACGACCTTGGCGTACGTGAACTTCGACCTCTGGTAGGACAACAACGCCACGTTGAAGGCGGCCACGGCGCATTCGACGAGGTGGCGCGGCGACGCGTAATCGCTAGAGGTCAGAGGTGAGAGGTCGGCGGCGGTGTCCATTCGTCTGATGACGCAAACCCGGGCCACCGAGTGACAGGTGTAACGCGACGGTACGGTGTCGTCGAAAGTGTAGGCGTGGCCCAGCAGGGAGGCGTGTCTTAACGACAACTGGGCGTCGGTTATACGCGACGGGAGAATCTACAATCGGAGGTAGCAGTTTTAAGAATACATATAATTATGTTTATTTTTATAATAACATTTATTAGAATACATATATATAATTTATTATTATACATACTTTCTTTGCGTACTTATATATGCTTCCGATCATGAAATATGATCTTTTATATTATGAATATTCATTTATAATTTATATTCGTTTACATATTATTAATCTATGATCCATAATGAATATTTACGTATCGATTATGAGTGTTGTACCACAACGTAAGAACATCAACAATCACCAATGAAGTATTTACATGTAAACAACAATATCTGAACAACTTCGCAACATCATTATTATGACTGCGGAGCCTGTTAAACGCGTTACATCGATGCAAATACTAAACAATCAATGGACTTACTTAACGTATAGTGATGGTTAAGATAATAAACTTGGGAAAAATGTAATAAAAAAAATAAATATATACACAAAATAGCATCTGTCCCAGTAAAACGTGTGTGTGTATGTGTGTGTGTGTGTGTAGGCATGCGTGTGTATGTGTACGTATAGTTGTATGCATAAGAACCAATAGATAGCAGTCGACGTCCGTATTTCTGCACTTGGCTTTATAGAGTGAGCAATTCTCATCGTTCACAATCATTTGACCTGTTGGATGAGTTTACAATTATTGAACAGTGGCTATGCGAATGTATTAGTGTGTATTAGTACATATGTATATGCGGCTATACTGTAAATGCTCTGAGATTAATGCTAACTATTCTTTAAAATAATATACATTATTATTATTATTATTATTATTATTATTATATATATATATATTTGATTCAAATGTAATATATTTAAAATTTATTAATACTAGTTTTAATATGAATTGATGATTGTATAATAGTACAGAAATATCAACAACGCTATATACATGTATTTAAAGGTACGGGATATTGAGGTACGAGATGAGATGTAGGGGTCGCGTGATGAGAGATAGTTATGCAATAGTTATGCAGAGGTCATGTGCTGAAACCGATGCTGAATTCATGCCATCTCTTGCCCATAGTGTCCGCGGTAGTAGTAGCGCTAGTAGCATCTGATGATGACGATGAAGGGGGCGATGAGGGCGAGGGTGAGGAGGAGTGTTTGCAGGAGATGTGCAGGAGGGCGTTAACACTCCAAGCCTCGCAGGCGTCCAACGCTTCGTGCGGGGTGTGAAGTCGGTTTAGAGTGTGCGTCTCGGTGTCTGATGTTAGTACCGGCGGCTGACTGGGGTAGGGGTAGTTCTGGCTGGCGTAGTGATCTGTGGGGTGGAAGGGGGTAATGAGGGTGTTAGTAATGGGGGCTGACTGGGGTAGGGGTAGTTCTGGCTGGCGTAGTGATCTGTGGGGTGGAGGGGAGGGGTAATGAGGGTGTTAGTAACGGGGGCTGACTGGGGTAAGGGGTAGTGCTGGCTGGCGTAGTGATCTGTGGGGTGAGGGGGGGGGTAATGAGGGTGTTAGTAAGGGGGTCAGCTGGGGTAGGGGTAGTTCTGGCTGGCGTAGTGATCTGTGGGGTGAGGGGGGGGGGGGTAATGAGGGTGTTAGTAACGGGGGCTGACTGGGGTAAGGGGTAGTTCTGGCTGGCGTAGTGATCTGTGGGGTGGAGGGGAGGGGTAATGAGGGTGTTAGTAACGGGGGCTGACTGGGGTAAGGGGTAGTGCTGGCTGGCGTAGTGATCTGTGGGGTGAGGGGGGGGGGTAATGAGGGTGTTAGTAAGGGGGTCAGCTGGGGTAGGGGTAGTTCTGGCTGGCGTAGTGATCTATGGGGTGGAGGGGGGGGGGTAATGAGGGTATTAGTAAGGGGGCTCAGCTAGGGTAGGGGTAGTGATCTGAATGAGGGGGTTACTGAGGATGGTTAGTGTAGAAGTCAGAATAGGGCAGGGGTAACCTTGTATTTATTTTTAATAAAAATAATTTGTTATTAACATATGTTAATCATCAGACTAGAGATCATTGATTGTTATAAACAGTAATATTATTATGCTAATATTCTATCTATCTTATATATTATATTTACCAATTACATTTATCCATCATATAATTATTTATATTTATATTTATGATTATATTATAATGTAAATTGTGTAGTATTAGAAGAGATAGTATATGTATGTAATTATGCATTATCATGTGCACATTGTGCAAAATAAACATTGATAATATAATCTATTACTCATAAAATATAAGTAAAATTTAGATTCTTATATCTTAAAACTTTTTGTAGATCACTAATTTCAGAATACATGCCTAATATATAGTCGACGATATACACCTATCTTTTAAAATATAAATATATTGTAAAGATCATGCAAAAATAGTATATTATTCTATTCATTTCAATTATTAACTTTATTATTCATATCTTATACTTATCATACGAATATATAAAATAGCTATTCTGTTATGTATGAATGTTATAAACATTGTAAATCACAATTAGTAACTATGGGATTATTAATCTTTAAAATTACATTTTTCGTAAACCCTTGCCTTATATTTGTCATGTAAATGTCGCTCGGGTTATGCCAGCCCTTAATGGGGTTAATTAGATAGGGATATAACTATAGCAACGATAATATATTTAGATATAATTATAACGACATATGACACAAAGACACTAATGAGTTCTAGGTAACTTAATGATGGATTAATGATGGTTCTTACTCTGCGTTACAAACCCTATGATGTCTCAGTAGAGATCACTTAGTATAACGATGCTAACTCGGCTAAACAATACATAAAACAGCACCATAGGGTCAGAGGTCATCATTAAGACTAGACAAAGAGGTCACATTAGGTATTGCGTAATAGTTCGGTAGGCTGTAATTAGCAGCACTGGTAAATATTACATAACACTGACCTATATGGTCTGAAGAAAGAGGTATTAAATATTCGTTACTGGTGGTGTGTATAGAATCTCCTCCCCCTCCTACTCCGTTAGGGCATTTCTTCTCTTCCTTACTCGAGAAGGTTTCGTCGTACTTGAAAGAATTTAATTCAAGGTCGTTCTGAAATTAAAGATATTATTATTAATACTTAATATTTATATCTGTGAATAAGGAATAAAATAGTAATAATAATAGTAGTAGCATAATATATTAACAAATATATATATATATATATATATATATATATATATATATATATTATAGTATTGTAGCTCATATAGTATTTAATATTGTGCATGCTTCTTAAGATGAAAACATACAAAAGTAATTCATTAACTTTTTATTAACATCAATAAATTATAAAAACATAATATAATAGTAGTATAGTAATGTATATATTATATATATATATATATATATATATATTAAAATATGACTATTATATATATATATTTGTAGCGTATTTACTAATAAATAACAAATAACAATATAATTTACAAGATTTACAAGATACAAGCTAATTAAAGAAATATTTGTTCAGTTTATAGATCCTATATATATACATCTACTGAAACATATATATATGGATAATAAACATACTAGATGTTACGTTATAAACAAGAAATACACTAGTGTTTATTTATTGTACCTTAACATTTAATTCTGGCATCTATCTGTATATACTAAATACTACATGTAAACTAGCATGTAAGATAGCTTGTTATGGATTTTCAAAAAATTACTTTTAGTGATTATAAAATATAAATTATTTTAACAATTTTTTAAATATCTAATTAATATTTTTTTTAATTAATTTTAATTCAATACATTTGATTATATATTATATGAATAACAAATCAGAAATTCAAATATGTTCACTATACTTTGAATTAAAAAAAAACATTAATAAAAGAATAAATTCACAAAATTTCGAATTTATTGTGAATTAAAATAAGTAATATATTAAATGGATACATTCATCGAATATTATAATATATATATTGTATACAAAAATTTATTTTTTGATAATTTTCTTTTTAAACACAATACAAAAAACTATGACATAACATATGTTACACAAATACTTAGAATAATAATAAATATTAGAAATGTTAAAATTACAATTAAGTAAGTAGTATGCTATCGCATCATGGTTAATCATATTCATTTACAACTATTATGGAATTTGTAATCTATCAATAAAGATCAATATATATCACAGAAAAGCATAAATTTTAGAGTACAAATATATAATGTAACAAATAACAAAGTTAACTTCGCAGTAAATAAAGGGTAAACTATCCATGTCCTTGTTATTATATAAAATAAAGTTTATTAATTGGAAATCGTTATTTAGCATCTTAATATATATAAATTATAAAATTTATCATATTCTTTTATTAAAAATATGCTCTCACATATGAAATAGATGATGAATATCATTTATAATCAAGACCTATCAAGACTCTCGATGTAGTTACATGTAAAATATAGTATAGGGGTTTGTATACAAAATATGATTTTGGACGGTTTTGATAAAATAAAAATATAGATTATTTCAATAATATGGTTTATTGGATATGATTACTTTTTTTTATAATAATATACTAATATTACTATAAATATAACTATAAATATAACTATATTACAATGAGTTACTAAATTAACATATATTTTAAAAGTATATCACATAAGTATATTTTAAATAAATAATATTATTAAATAAAATATAAATGTTCATGCGAATAATGATATTATTGATATTATTGGATAGATAACAGACACATTTAGATATTTGTTGTTTGTTTTAAACATGCTAACATTTCAAATGGAAATACATTTAATTATAAAACTGGATTTCTGTGTGTCTATATATCTTATATATATATAGTGTAATTTAAGTAATTAATTAAATAAATATTTCAACAATGAATTACTAAGAAAATTGTACTTTAATGAATTTTAATTATCAGAACAGTCTTATCAAAGACAGGACATGGATATTATCAAGGACATGAACAGGTATCATTAAGGATTGGGTACCAGTCTGCTGCTCTATATCTGCTGCAATGATAACTTATTATTAGTTTTATTAGCTAACTTATTATCTTTGTTTATACATCGCTATATATATATTCCAGTTTAAATAATAGAGTTTATTGATAATTACTTAATTAATTAAATTAGTAATATATATATTATATATAATATATTGTGCATATAATTATATATATATATATATAGTGTGCATGTATAATGTAGGATGCATTACATTAGCTTACATGTTATGCTACTAATTATGCTGTGAACCTACATATTATGCAATAAATCCAGATGCATATAATTATGATTTATTACAAACATGGTCATAAACAGGATGATTACATTCACAGCACATAACCTTCATGTCCTTGTGTATATATCTAAAGCAAAGTCTAGACAATGAATAAAGCAAATAAAGACATTATTATAATATATATGTATATATATATATATATATATATATATATATATATATATATATATATATATTAATAATAAATTGGCAATAGCATATAAGAATATACGAATATAAATTTTCCGGTGGGATTATTATTGTAATAACTGCCTATTATGAGTATAACTAACCTAGTTGATATCCAGGACCAGAATGTATGTATCATCTAAAGATACATATAATGGGTGTGGCTTAGCGTCATACCCGAATAGGCAGCTACAAAGTGACAGCCTATAACATATTACTACATCTCCCTTCTTAAGATTAATAATATTCAAATACCTTGATGATTATATTTAACTAAAATCATAATAATAATAATAATAATGAACTAAATAATGAACAACAAATACATAATATACCCACCACCCTCTTCCCGTATCTTAGTTAATCTCTATTAATCGATCAGGTGGTTTTCTTGGTACATATATAGAAGTTGGTTTAATATTATCGTTCATCTCTATCTTATATGTATATTCTAAGCTTCCTAAACCTTCAAAAAGTCTATTATCGATTTCATCAATTAGTTTTACTATTCCAAGTCCTACTGATAATCTTCTGGATAATAGCCCTACGGTTTGTTTTTCTAGTATAAATATCTCTTCTTTCATGGATTTTCCTTTATAGGTGACAATCGCATCAAAACATCCTATAATTTCTATATGAGTATTATTAGGACCTTTAAGAATTGTTGTCGATTGTCTCATCTTTGGTAAAGATTTGCTAAACGGTATCACTGTAACGCTAGCACCTGTATCTATTTTTAAAGATACTTGTTCTTGGTAACTTCCTATTTGAAGTCCTACTCTTCTTGTCCAATCTTCCTCTTTTTGATTTATACTTTCCTTTATTTCGCCTAGGAACTTTATGTTTTCCTTTATAATTTCATTCGTTTCTCTGCAATTGTTTTTACAACATATTGCCCAATGTCCAATTTTCTTACATTTCATACATTTTTGATTGTACGCTCTACATTGTTTTAGTGGATGCTCTAAATTACATCTTCCACACTTCTTGTTATTTTTCGTTTCGATGTTGTGCGTTTTCTTTTTATTTTCGAATTTCTTGTATTTTCTCGTTTTATCTTTGATGTAATCTATACTTTCCTTAGCATCGTGATTAATCGCCTTAACTTGTAATATGCTAGTTTCTTTTATTTTAACTGTTTCTACAATCTTTTCTGCGGTTAACTCATACTGAGCAGCCTCTTGCAAAAATCTTTGCCTTAGATTTTCATCTGTCATTCCTATTATTAATCTGTCCTTAATGAGGGAATCTTTCAGATCCTGGAATTCGCATGTTTTTGCCAAATTCTTCAGTTCCGAATAATATAATTCTATTGATTCTCCTTCGGTTTGATCTCTTTTGAAAAAAACATATCTCTCGTATGTTGTATTTTTCTTTGGTGTGAAATAACTTTCAAACTTATTCTTGATCCATTCTAGATCTTCTTTGCCTTTTATATTTATCTTTTTTTCATTTTCCGTTCTTTCAAAGGTTTCTTCTTTAAATGAGTTACATATTTCTACTCCGTCTGGACCTATAATATTTAGGAATATTGCTACCTTGACTTTATCCTTCTTTTCTTCCAGCTCTGCTGCACATTCATATATTTCAAAGGCTTGAATCCATCTCTTCCATTCTATAGCACTGGTATTATCTGTATTTAATTTCTCGGGTATTCTGTACTCTGACATCTCTCCTTACAATAATTAACAATAATAATCACAATATAATATATAATAATTATAATAATTCGCAATATAATATATAATAATTCGCAATATAATATATAATAATTATAATATTAATTTTTAATAATATTCTCCGTATATAATTATATAGGAATATAATATAATCATATTATATTATACTATAGAATATGTAATAATATGTAATAACTAAATATAAACTACATATATATATATAATATAATCACTAATTTAAAAAATATCTAGATGTTCTATATATTAAATAAATTTACTAATTTAAAAAATATCTAGGTTTCTATAGAAATAAATAAATTCACTAATTTATAAAATATATAGTTTTTTTTTTTTTTTTTATAGAAATAAATAAATTCACTGATTTATAAAATATCTAGGTTTTCTATAGAAATAAATAAATTCACTGATTTATAAAGTATCTAGGTTTTCTATAGAAATAAATAAATTCACTGATTTATAAAATCTGATATATATATACTAAATATTTATACTTTTAATATGTTCAAATTTATTCTCTAAATATATATATTTATATATATATATATATATATTACTTTTCCTACCACTTTATATGGTATACTATATCTAAGGTATAATATATATATATAAATATACTATATTATATAGTATATAATAATAACACAATACTATGTAATAATATATAATATTAATAATAATTCACTGATTTATATTAATATTTAATATAGTTAATTTATATATAATATGTTATAAATGTTATAAATACACTGATTTATATGATATATGTTATAGGGTTCTTAATTAAGCCCGCTGTCACCATGTAATAACTGCCTATTATGAGTATAACTAACCTAGTTGATATCCAGGACCAGAATGTATGTATCATCTAAAGATACATATAATGGGTGTGGCTTAGCGTCATACCCGAATAGGCAGCTACAAAGTGACAGCCTATAACATATTACTACAATATATATATATATATAATATTTATAACTATTTAGTGTAATGTGGTTGTATTAGGTAGAATATGTTGTTTAATTAAACTTAAATACTTTGATATAATAGCTATAAATAATAAACAACTAATAAATGTTATAATATAATTATGAAATATAGATATTTATTCATATTAAATGTACTAATGTTAATAAATCTATAATTAGCTATCCAGATTATCAATTATATTCATATTAAACATTACATATAATATATGTATATATATACAAAGCCATTGAATATATATATAAGATCATTATTTATACTTATTTAGAAGGTCTGTATCGAATATGGACCCCCAGTTTTTGTTATTATGATATATGAGGTCAAATTCAAAGTACTAATTTCGATATTTGACACATTAGTGTAAATGATAAACTTATATGGAAGATGCACATGAATTATATATTATAAGATACATATAAATTAGTTGTTATTATAATTTTAAAATATAAAACGTATACAACGATATATGTTAAATATTTTAAATTTGACCTCCGCAATCATAATCAAAACAAATGGGGCCTATATTCGATATTCACCAGTTGAAATAATTATATTTTATATTAATAGATTTTTTATATGAGAAAATTGATTTAATACAGATTGATTGGGATACACTGTAAGTTTGCTGCTGTGATAATTATCATATTTAATGTGGGCGTGGCTAAATATTCAAAATATAAATAAATCCTTAAAGATAATAAAATATTCAAATGTAAACGACATATACAGTAAATATATACAAATATATACTAATATATAGTGCTTATACTAATATTTATAGTTCATTTAATATATAGTAATTTGTTATACACATGGATATTATTTAAAATGTCTAAATATTCACATTTAATCAATATAAATATCATATACAACTATTCATAAATAAACAGGAATAAATAAACAATTATTCAATAAGTAGTATAAGCTATAATATTCATTATATTACATTGTATTATATTTTTCATACTTATAGTAGGTTATTAAATGACCTTTGCCTATGTATGCATTTACAGTTACTAGTGTAAAGTGTATAATAATAATTACATATATGAAAATATACATTTAAATAATTTATATATATATATATATATATATATGTGTGTATATTATAGATTATATAAAAATATGAACATGTGTATTATAAAAACTATATAATAGCCTATGTTTTTAAAGAGAATTACAATTATTTATTCGTATACGATACCGTATTTATATTGATTAAATGGGACTATTTAGACATTTTAAATAATATCTACGTATCTCCGTATAATAACTGTTAAATGTTAACTATATAGAGCTGTGTATTACATATGTACTATCATGACCATTCGCGTTTATTGAATATTTGTTTATTTATTCGCATATGATATCTCCGTATTTATATTGATTAAATGTGAATATTTAGATGTATTTAGTATTAAAATATACTATATGTTAAATGAACGATAAACTATATATTAGTATATATCTAAGTATATTTTAATAGTATATATTTGTATATATTCTAAATATCTTAATACTCATTACATTCATTTAGATTTGTTAATATTTGAATATTTACTGTAAATGTTGTTTATATTTTAATATTAGGCCACACCCAAATTAAATATGAAAATTATAGTTGCGGCCAACAAAAAAATTATAGAAAATTAATATAATAAAGCTACAAGCACTTAACATAACGAATGACTATATTATATTATTATGTATGTGCGATCAGGGGCAGGACATAGTTTGGAAACTGTTATTTTATGAAATGTGTTTAATTGTATCGCATTATGGTCAATGGGAATACATTTAATCAATATAACTATTGTAGTCTTTTATAAACCAATAATTGACTAACAAAATACAACGCTTAAAGTATATAGGTATACAAATCACTGTAACTTAATAATTTATTTAAATAACTAAATTAATTATTTATCGCTGCAGATACGCAGGTCATGTTTTAAGAATCGCGTCCTTGCCTAGACTACATTACCTTACATTACATAATAGTTACTCATCGGACTAACCACCTGTATGGCGTAAGCGCATTCCGGTCTCCTGGGAAGCTCACGATTACAGAAGTTAGGCGAACTCTTGTTCTCTCGTAGTCGCGCTTCGTTGATTGCTTCTAGAACAACGCGAGAGAGGGCGAGAGTTAGCGTTAGCGGTTGGTAATTAGCACATCTTCGTGTATAGAGAGCAATATACGAAGGGGAATAAGAGGATTTACAGATGTAATAGTGACTTTATTCACAAGATAAATATTTAATTTACATTTTTTTACATTTTTAAAAAGTAAATTAAAATAAATTGCCTATAACCAATATAAACCAATGCTACGTTTGCTGTATCACTATACGTTGCTGCAAATCACGCTAAATAGCATCATCCTAACTCTAATTGATTATGTTAAGCAGGCCTAGATGGGGGGCTATCATGGATTATATACGGAAGTATGAGGTGTATAGCAATCTAAATATCTACCGGTACAGTATATCTAGTAACACTAATATCTATAGTGAAGTATACATGATATAAAGTATAAATACTGGTAGTAAAGTATACTTAGTTACTCTATCTAGCAGGCAGTATAATTACGTGTATTGTTTAAAGGTATCCCAAGATAAGTAGAACCCCCCCTCTCCCCACCAGTGAAACCATGTTATACTATAAAGTACTATAGTAATATAGTACGATAGTGTGCTGGCATCAACTACAATTACTCTATATAGTTATGTATTCTAAATATAAATATATTCCATCTCAACATTCGTAATGAATAGTAAATATTACTTAAACAAACAGTATAATCTCTATTATGTAACATCCACCATGGGATCAAATATGGTTATCTAATTCAAATATTGTTATCTAATTAAATTCTAAGTTATCTAATTCAAATATTGTTATCTAATATAAGGCATGATTATATTGTTTTTGCATCATTTTTTAACAATATAAATTATTTAATGGTCATAATTTAACTATGATAATATATTATGCATTATATATAATTATATATAATTTAATATAAAGTTTACACAATATCAATGAGTTGTCATGAGAGCATGTATATATTGTATCAACTATAACAATTGTTAATCTAATTAGGGATAACATATGGAATATGTGTAATTTGTTAGTCGATGCGGATATTTAAAAATTGATACATTTTCAACCAAATGATTAGAAAATGTTAAATAATCGTGATTGATAATTAATTCAATTTTAGCTATGATAATCTATAGTGATTAGAAAATAAACAATAGAATATTATTTAATTTTAATATTTCACCATACATATAATTGACATAAGATGGTTAATTTATAAATCACCTTTGAAAATATTACAATATATATATATTCAAATTAGTCCATACATTTTAATAAAAATAATATATATATATACAATAAATATATATATGAAAGTTATAGATACATAGAATAGCAATGAGATGAAATAACATGTATAGATAGGTACTAACCTATATTCGATTGTTTGCAATATCCACCAATTGTCAAATTCCGTGTTTTTCGTTCTATTGTTCTTGGTTTCGGTATCTAATGAAACGTAAACATAGTTTTAAGTGTTGTTATCGATATAAACATAACAACATTATAATATGATAACTACTATTTAGCAAATTTTGTATATAATTTTAAAATAAATTAATATATTGCTCGGCACTATCGGTAACCTTGTCTGATATAGCTAGGTCAAGGTCGAATGATAGCGTAGAAGTGTTCAGAGGTGGAGGCGGAGGAGCTGATGCCATACGTCTCAGAGAGGAGGCCGCTGTTAGAGCGATGATGATGATGTGTATTATCATGTATGTGTGTATAACTGTGTTTAGTACGTTCCCACCGCAATCAGCAGCAGGATATGAGGAATTTATATTAATGAACAATTATAGGAACTAAACATAAATTAAATTACATATAGAGCGGTAGCGACGTCATTCCTATATCCACATGTGACGTAATACCTACATCCACGTGTGACGTAATACCTGTGACTTGCGTTAATACACGTCGCCACGTACGGGTTGGACACGAGTGCAGTACATTTGATGGTTACCGAAGTGTAAGTCACTAAGTAACACGTAGGGTGGGCCATTCTCTAGTGTTATCTCTCCTCCCACGCTAACAAGCGTACAACTGTGACATCTGTACCAGTTTAACGCACTATATTCGATGTCAACGGCTTTAGTGTGATCCTTTAACCCAGATAGAATGTACTAACGTTAAGCTAGCGTGTATTTTTAGTTTATCGGATATGAATATAAAGCCTATTTATTAGAAATCACGCCTAACTAATAATGATAAATTGTTATACTGTGGGCATCGTGTAGGTATTCCGCAGTCTACAGCGTACCTATGCGATACCTATATCATACTACATCACGCTCTTGTATTCGGCTTTACGGGTAGACTTTACGAATAAATAGTCGACTTATGTTGCGCTAATTCGTTGGAATGCGTTGTGCGTTCACTTTCTAAATAGATGTATCCCGTTGCGTAATAGCTCGTAATCGCGCATTACATAATCATAATTAGGGTAGACGATGTTTACAAACTTTGAAAACAAATATATTCGATAGAAACTTAAACAACTAATAATAAACTGGCATTGTAACTAATAAGTTTTGATATTCGAAAATGTATCTTTAATCATATCTACTTATATATGAATTAGGACAACACAATATAATATGAATGTACTATAAAGGGATTCTATTAATACTATTAATAAATATTTATATATATATATATATATATATATAATTAATTACTTTAAAAATTGTAATGCAGAGTAAAACATTTAATTAAAAAAATGATGAAAGGACAAAAGAGAACTTCTGCATTGTAACATGAGACAATACTACACTATTACACTTTCATCTATTAATAGTCTATCAACAATATGTGTGTCATACAGGAAATCAGTAATTCAATATTTGCATCGTTGTAAGACAATAGTTGATATACAATCACCCCCCCCCTGTATTGAAGAGGTGTTTATATTTCATATTGTATTATATGTAGATACAATCAACAATGTGTATATATATATATATATATATATATAATATGTGTATAATATATATATACAGTATATAATATACCCATGTATATAATATAATATAAATAGTAATTTATGATTAAATATTGATCAATAATATAGACTCCATATTGACATATCAACTGAATGCTATTTATAGAATAGTCAGGGGAGGTACAATTCATTCCCCTGTATACTGTATACATTGTATGCTCTGGGATAGTTATCTAATTATTGAGATTAATTATTAAATTAATTATCTAGATTAATATGATGATTACAAGTTTGATAATTGATATGGGTGCATGCTATTTAAATAGGGTGACACATGCTGTACCCATGCTATTGTTATCCCCTGGAGACCCCCCTGATGGTTCCTACTTGACCTATTGTAGTCATGGTAATACTGGAACACATACACACACATACTGTATGAAACTGCAGTATATTAGATTAGGATATTTAGACTAGTATTTGATGCTGAAATAAGGTGGTTTAGTGTAGTGGAGATATTGGACTTGCAGGAGAATATACAATAGTTTATAACAATACTTCATTACAATGAGATACAATGAGATACAATGAGATACAATGAGATACAATGAGATACAATGAGATACAATGAGATATGTGTTAATAGGGAGATTATAATCTGCCAATGTGTATGCATAATAAGGACATGGACATATGTTTACATTGTACATTAGGAACATTAGTAGTACACATTACAATCTAAAGTGTGTGTGTGTGTGTGCCGTATATCTAATTACACACACATGTGTGAGAGATTACACACTTTCATGTACTACATTCACTGATAATGGAAATCATTAGTAAACACTAGATAGTAGTTGTATCTATAAATAAACTACATATATATATGTTTGTATTTCAGTATAAATAGGTTTGTAATGTATAATGTATAATGTATATACTATATACTATAGTATATAGGTCTATAAACACAATGTGATAGGGGGGGGGAAATAATTTGCATTTTACAATAACCGCCCATTATATATACATGATGGATATCTAAAGGTGAGATATCTCCCTGCCGTAATCTACGATAGTATGTGTCTATAGATAGATATAGATAATGATATAAACATATTCCTGGTAATAAAGTCATCATAAATTAATAAGCACATGACTTGAAATTCTTACATGAATATGTGTATTGTTGTAGGTGTAGTTAACGTTCTTTATTATTCATCATACAAGAATACATATATCTTATATCTTATATATATATATATATATATATATATATATATATATATATATATATATATATATACACATATATATAAGTATATATATAACAATATAAAATATGGATAGTATGTGATATTGTGGGTCAAAATATCAAATTACTCAATTAAATCCATATGAATAATGCAACAATGATATATGGAAGTTTTAATGACCAATCATTATAAGTGGGAGACTAACTGCAGTACATACCCATATACACACACAAGTGCTATCCAGTACACTGTATAGAGTTTGCATTGATATAATGTATATAAACAATGGACTGCCTATTGTGGGTATTGGTGTGTGTGTATGTGTGTGGGTATTGGTGTGTGTGGGTGTGTGTCTATTTAGCAGATGTTAGAGAGCTATTAT
The DNA here is from genome assembly GCA_964019155.1 of Osedax fenrisi. Taxonomy (NCBI): domain Eukaryota; kingdom Metazoa; phylum Annelida; class Polychaeta; order Sabellida; family Siboglinidae; genus Osedax; species Osedax fenrisi. Next base: position 104,132,969 of record OZ025239.1, read on the forward strand.
AACCACACACACACACACACACACACACACAGTATTCTATTTAACTGCAAGCTGATGTAGCCTAATTAATCTTGAATCTGCATATCATTACACTAATAATATAATACATTACTTTATTCATGGCTGCTCCATTACACCTATATCTTTTATGTGTGTGTGTGTGTGTGAATCATTATATTTACTAATTTACTATTTACTACAGATATATTATGTAATTTGACATCATGAACTAACATTTTAATTACATAATTTACACACATATATATATATTACATTTATTAATATTTATATATTTAGTAATATTTATATAAATAAATATGAAAATTTATAAATATAAAAAATTTCACTTTATAACTAAAATTAATGAAAATTAAATTTTAATATAATGAATTATTACATACTAAGATTAAAATTACAAACTAGAATGAATATAGTCAAGACGATAACAATTTATAATTTGGTATACTTATTTACTAATAAAAATAGTAACTTTATTATTTATTATGAATGCACTAATTTAATATAATAATTATAAAAAATAGATTACTTGGAATATATGTAAAGCCGCATTCAAACTAACAAATATGGAACGATTTTTTTACCTCACTTACTTTTGAATATTTTCTAAATATTAGGAAAATCAATAATTTGAAATAAATAATTGTAATCAATATATAGCTATAAATAGCGGGTCGATTTTGTTGTGTGAACACCGTAAATATAAGTAAAAAATAAAAAATAAAAAAATAAAATTTAGATAGTAAATATTATGTTATATTAATAATATATTATCTCTTAAATTATTTGAAGAATAATAAATTTACAATTATTTTAACCTATTTAAAATATTTATAAATATGTTAATGTTAATTTAAAATACACTATTATCTCTCAAGGTTATTGCTTATTGACCATATATATTACAGTTAAGGAGATGTCACACGACGCCCGCCTCTCTATGTATAGAGATAGCAAATAATGGGTCTACAAAAAACTAGGCGCGCATAATTCTATTCATTGAATTGAGCTATTTTTTTTTATATTCTATTCATTAAATGTATACACATGATATTACAGGACGTATTTTTTATAATTTATATTATATAATATATATATATATGCACACATTTTAATTTTTTAATTTACAGAATTTCTATAGAAATTTTTATTTTTTGCAATTATACACATACAAATTTAGAAAATTACTCATGTAATATTATGTGTATACATTTAATGAATAGAATATAAAACAAATTAGCTCAATTCAATGAATAAAATTATGCGCGCCTAGATTTTTATAGACCAATTATTTGCTATCTCTATACATAGAGAGCGGGCGTCGTGTGACATCCCCTTAAAGTATTTATGATAATGATTATAATATGTATATCCGAATACAGGTCGAGTCGCCCGAAAGTCGACTCGCCCGAATAAAAATAAGTCGAGTCGCCCGAAAATAAGTCGACTCGCCCGAATTACATAAGTCGACTCGCCCGATACATAAGTCAATTCGCCCGACACATAATTCGATATGACAGATACTAAAATTGTATTATTTTATGTAAAATTGTATTACCATTATATAATTGTACACTAATTATTATTTTATATAAGTTATTATTCTTAAAAATAAATAAACTATATATAAATATATTACTAACAATATTTAATTTAAATAATACTTAATTTGAATGAATAATTGTACACTAATTATTATTTTATATTAGTTTAAATTAATAAATATAAGTTTTTATTCTTAAAAATAAATATAAGTATATTTAAATATGTTTACAAATAATATTGCATTTTAATAATACTTAATTTTAATGAATAGTTGTACATGATTATCGTTGAAAGATCGTTTAATTTCAAGTAGAAGAAATATATTATAGATAGTACTGGACAATTACTAATGGTATCAATAATTAATTATCCTAAAATTGAATTTCGAAAATATTCTAAATAATAAGTTTGAATTTACTTAATTATAATGTGAATATTATACGTACATAGTAGGTTTATATAGTTTATGAAAGATCGTTTAATTTCAAGTAGAAGCAATATATTATATGTATATATTATTATATCATAAAGATAGTACTGGACAATTACTAATGGTATACCGATACATCATTATCCTAAATTGATTTTCGAAAATATTCTAAATAATAAGTTTGAATTTACTTAATTACAATGTGAATATTATACGTACATAGTAGGTTTATATAGTTTATGAATGATCGTTTAATTTCAAGTAGAAGCAATATATTATATTTATATATTATTATATCATAGATAGTACTGGACAATTACTAATGGCATCAATAATTAATTATCCTAAAATTGATTTTCGAAAATATTCTAAATAATAATTTTTAATTTACTTAATTATAATGTGAATATTATACATATATAAGATATTTATATAGTTTATGAAATATAGATTAATTTTAAGTAGAAGACATATATTATATGTATAATATACATTGTATATACTAATATAATATTATAATAATTATATACTAATATTAAATATAAGTAGGTACTATATCATATAGTTACTATGGGACGCGAATGAGATTCAAAATGGCCTATTTTACAAGGTCTAATATGCCGAGGTTGAGAAAAACATTACACAGATTTTTTTGAAAATCATAAGTTTTATTTTGTTCATAAAATACTTATTTATTAACCGATTTTAAAAACTGAACTGTCAAATTATAAAGTAAACATCCCTTTTGAATATGTCCAATCAGCAACAAGCTTGCTGTCATTGATTCGCGCAAGTTTGGTTAGTGAATATGTGTATTGTTAAAATTAAAAATACGATAATAAATAATTATTTTTGAAAAATAATTTTAATTGCTGCGTCATTATGAACGTTTTATCTATAAATGTGTTATTAAATATATAATATATCTTAATAATAACTTCATAAAATACTACACAAATTTACATAAATATTGAAAATATTGAAAATTAAAATGGAGGCAAATCTCAAATTTGTCAATTAATAATACTCGATAAATCAATTATTGAATGCTTATTTACATATATAATATTTAATAATTATTTATAAATATATATATTATAAAAATATATATACATATATAATATTAGTATTGATATACATAAAAAAATAATACTTTAATAGAAATATCATATAAATAAATTTTAGATTATAAATCATTTATAACGATTTAATATAAATTTAGATTAAAAATGTGATAACAAAAATATATTTTTTTTAAATAATTTTACTTGCTGTGTAATTATGAACGTTTTATCGATAAAAGTACCTATAAATATATTGTATATCATTTATAATAACTTCATAAAAGACTACACAAATTTATATAAATATTGAAAAAATTATCAAAATAATTTTCAAAATGTTAGATTTATTAAAAATAGTATTTGAAAAATAATTTGTCAATTAATAATATTCAATATCAACTTAATAAATAATTTATTTAATGCCTGAATTACATATATAATATTATTTTTGTTATTTATAAATATATATTATAACAATGAATATATATACTTATTATTATTAAAATACATACTATATTTACTATAAATTATAGTCTATAATATTACATGTTTAGTGAGCTATAATTTATAGAATAAATAATGTTTAGATGATTATTTTATTATAATTTTAAAGTCATAAATTCTATATAAATTAATTATTTTTGAATATACCTAAGTATTGATTTATTTGCTATAAATAAATTATATATATAATTATTATAATAATATCTTCATAATTAACTGGACACTTAAATAAAAAGTTAAAACATGTGCTATCAATTTTTTTTTTAAATATACTATTTTCAATAAATAATATTTTATATCATCTTAATTAATCATGTATTTAATAAATATACATATACTATTTGTAATAATACATTAAATATATAATTATTATAATATAACTATTATAATAATGTAACATGTTTATAAAGGTTACCTTTTATGGGTGGCGAAACACGATTTTATTGTAGTATTTTAAAAATAATTTTGTAGATCTCATTCTCATATAATTATATAACTTAATATATACATAGATCTAAATGTAATTAATAAAGCTTTTTTCCAACACAATTTAATCATTCTCTTATTCATTTCAGAGTTATCGTAATTTGAAAGTAACCCTTATTTAAAAAATCTCATATATCCACCATGTAAATATTCATGTTTTGCCGTCCATAAGACTTTAATTTTATAAATAATAGATAATTTTAGTAGACATTTCTAGTGGTAACATTGTCGTTATATTATTGTTATCATAAAAATCATACATTTTATATACAACCTAATTATCATGATTAAATATCTTAAATTTTACAAACAAATTTAATTTATTAGTATTATTTCTTCATATACATTTCTATAGCATACTATTATGCTTTATGTAATATATTTAATATCAATCTATAATAATATATATTAGTATTAATTGTTCGTATAAATTTTATATAATTACTGTTATGCTAGCATATTTTAATACTATTATTGTGCGGAGCAGATCTACATATTAGCTAGTTATAGTGCGACAAGTATTGCATGTGTAGATTTCTGAACAATATATTAATTTATATGTATATCATATGAGTGTAGCTAAATAAATATATTATGATTACATAATAATAAAGAGCTGTTTTAACTAATAAATATAATAGTTTGTTTATACAAATTAATGTATTAATCATAATGGTCAATACATTTATTTATAATATCCGAATACATTCATATATTTATCTATATAGGATTTTTAGGACACTGTTGGGGCATAGAAGATGGGCACAAGAGATGTTATTCTCTAGATGTCATTGCATGAGTGACGTCTCGTATCCTGGTGTCCAATAAAGAACTATATACAAAAGTTGATGGACGATGCATATACAGTCAGGAGCCCTACCAAATATGATGAGCGATAGAAATGATCTGAGAACGTGTGTCATGGTGTAACGATAAAGCTCAACCTGGTAAGTAAAGTTAGTATATGTATATACATATCAATTAATGTTTTGTTTACAAATCCATCTTGCATCTATTTCCATCTGCCCTACTACAGTTAAATAAATTTTAAATCTATAGCCGTTATTTTATTTGGTTTCATTCATATCACTATTTAATTATATATTTAATATTTTTGTATAGCTCAAACTATCAATCACTATATGCAAAATGTATTAATTAATATCACTTACTATTATATAGTTGAAGACAGCGAAAAGGCGTGTTTAATATTAATCAGTGGATGTCTGATCACCGGTGAACTACTGGACATGGATAGAAGCGACCTGAGACGATTTGTTACTGAAGCTAGTGAGAAAATTACCACTACGATTCATGAGTCATGGAACTAAAAGTTAGTTAGTAAGAGTTGAATACCTATATTCCAGTGAATTTGATAGGTTTTAAGTGATGGATTTAATTAAATATAAGAATATAAATAATATAATATACTTTTACTTTCGATAACTATTACTTTTACTTTCTAATATTAAATATAATAATTATTTTGATTTTATCAAATATAAATATACTCTTAAATCCAAACAAGAATTTAACTAAAATATATAAAAATACAAATAGAGCAGATCTGATTTTTATCATTATTAAATTACTAATTTACAAAATGTATTTTATCATATACAAATGTATAAATATATATATATATATATATATATATATATATATATATATATATGTTTTTTTCAAATACAATAACAAAATCAATTACAAATGATAACAATCTGATTTTAATAATTATGAAAACTTATTTAATCAGATATGCATGTTTAATATCTTATTAAAATATAAATACTCTAGCAAATACAAAAATATTTCTGGTTAATAATTCAAATACAGAAAATCTGATTTTGGTAATTAATAAATTTCAAATATAATAATGTATTTGATTAATATTTACAAATAATATTTGAAATATTAATATAATCCTATTCAAATTTAAATACAAATAAATAAATATTTACTAAAATTTAAATAAATTAAGTCTGATTAATGATTCATATATAATTACACTAAATCTGATTTTTATATTTATGATCATTTATTTATATAAAAATATATATGTAATGTCTAACTATAGATAAACACAAATACAAATAAATGTATAATTTATCAATCAAATATACCTAATCTGTTTTAGATAATTATTAAAATATTAATTTTGATATATTTATATAAGTTTGATACATATATTTATATAAGTTTTATTCATAAAATAATTAATTTTGTAATGTTTTAAAGGTATCATTGATGTATTTTGGCAACTAAATAAAAGTGATACAACGAAATTGATACAGGTTTAGTATATTTAATTATAAATTAAATTTACATGTATCCATCATTAATTTTTTATTCTTTTATAGCTGGATTATAAGTTACAAATCTGATGACTAAAGGAAAGAGAAAGAAAAAAAGATTCTATTATTGTAAATGTTTATATATATTTTAATATTATATTAAATATATATATTTTTGTTATTAATATATATATATATATATATATATATATATATATAGGTTAGTACTTAATGTTAAAATAAATTGTATATATGAAAAAATGATGTATAATATTTATTATTGAAATGTGTTTAATATTTATAATTTAATTTTAAATAATATTTATAATTGAAATAAGTTGAATTTATAATTTAATTTTAAATAATATATAAATAAAGTAGAATTTAGAAAGTTTTGCATAAATTATTAAATAATATTTGTTACTATAATTTATTTTCTTTTTTAAATTAGTTAAAACCAAGATACAAGTTATATTATAGAATTTAAAGAGCTTTGTAAAAAATATAAATAAAATTCATTATTTCCCATATTGGGTAAGAATGCTTATCATTTTTTTATAACTTATTAAATAATTATATATACATATAATATAGATAGTCTGTTAATTGAATTAACAAATATTCAATGAGTTATGGTCTAATATATATTATAAATTAATAAAAACTCATAATTCTTATCTACACCATGTCAAATTTGTACCATTTTTGATCATAACTTTTTTTTTTAATAATAATTAAAAAAACTAAGATACAAGTTATATTATAGAATTTAAAGAGCTTTTTAAAAATATAAATTAAATTAATTTTAGATAAAAATAAATTACTTTTTTCCCATATTGGGTAGAAATGCTGATCATTTTGTTTATTGTGTTACATATTTATATATATATACATATATAATAAAGATAGTCTGTTAATTTAATTAAAAAATATTCATTATTCAATGAGTTATGGTCTAATATGTATTATAAATTAAGTAAAACATGCGTAATTCCTATCTACACCATGTCAAAATGTTACCATTTTTTTGTGCACATTTTTGATCATAAATTTTTTTTAAATAAAAATTAAAAAAAACTAAGATAGGACTTACATTATATAATTTGATAACCTTTCTAATGATTCTAATTTTATTATAATAGCATCAATATACAAAATCTCATTCTCGTACTCAACCCTAAGAGTAAGTTAGTAAGTAACTATATGATATAGTACCTACTTATATTTAATATTAGTATATAATATTATATTAGTATATACATATAATATATTTATTCTACTTAAAATTAATCTATCTTTCATAAACTATATAAATATCTTATATATGTATAATATTCACATTATAATTAAGTAAATTAAAAATTATTATTTAGAATATTTTCGAAAATCAATATTAGGATAATTAATTATTGATACCATTAGTAATTGTCCAGTACTATCTTTATGATATAATAATATATTGTTTCTACTTGAAATTAAACGATCATTCGTAAACTATATAAACCTACTATGTACGTATAATATTCACATTGTAATTAAGTAAATTCAAACTTATTATTTAGAATATTTTCGAAAATCAATTTAGGATAATAATGTATCGGTATACCATTAGTAATTGTCCAGTACTATCTTTATGATATAATAATATATAAATATAATATATTTCTTCTACTTGAAATTAAACGATCTTTCATAAACTATATAAATATCTTATATATGTATAATATTCACATTATAATTAAGTAAATTCTAATTTAGAATAAATTAAAAACTAAAACTTGTAGAATAAATTAATTTATAAGACCATATCATAATTTTCTCATCGGTGCAGTATATATAGTATACTATTATACACATATTATATATTGTTTCTACTTTACATTAATCAGACTGTAAGGAACAATATTGATATCGTATGTATTTATAATATATACATATATATATATATATATGCATATCCTATACATGATATATTATAAGCAATGACCTAATCAAGTCCTTGTTATACTTTGATTTATTTTAACATAATCATATATACGAGATATATCATATTAATATTAAAGGACTTTAAATTCAAATGAAGGCGTTTTCAGCACATTTGTGAACACAAATATTTATACCATGATAATTATGTACAACTATTCATTACAATTAATTATTATTAAAATGCAATATTATTTGTAAACATATTTATATATACTTATATTTATTTTTAAGAATAAAAACTTATATTTATTAAACTAATATAAAATAATAATTAGTATACAATTATTAATTCAAATTAAGTATTATTTAAATTAAATATTGTTTGTAACATATTTATATATAGTTTATTTATTTTTAAGAATAATAACTTATATAAAATAATAATTAGTGTACAATTAGAATATATGGATATGGGTAATACAATTTTACATAAAACAATACAATTTCAGTATCTGTCATATCAAATTATGTGTCGGGCGAATTGACTTATGTATCGGGCGAATCGACTTTAGTAATTCGGGCGAGTCGACTTATGTAATTCGGGCGAGTCGACTTATTTTCGGGCGACTCGACTTATTTTTATTCGGGCGAGTCGACTTTCGGGCGACTCGACTCGCTCCCGTATATCCTATAATTTAAATGTATTCTTTATGATAAATTAATGTACATATTATTGTATAATATATAAAATATATTACATTAAAAAATATCAATATTTAAAAAAAATCCATTATAAAAATAAAAATAAATATTTATTTATAACATAATTATATTGCATAATTCATTTTATTTTGTTTATAAATTAATTTATTGATATATATTTTGTTAGTTATTATCTAATATAAAATTGATATATTTTTTTCATAAATTATATTAAACATAGATTATTTTATTATATAATTTATACAAATATGAATATATAAGCATTTTGTAAGTAATTATTTCAAATATAATTTCCCAAAGGATAATTTCTATTCAATTTTAAATCAACTATAAAAATTCAAAATTCCAATATTAGCAAATATATAAGAAAATATATGTATATATATAATACATAAAAGAAATTTATAAAAAATACGAGAATTGGAAAATAAGAGTTGGAACAATCACATAAATCAGGTAGAATTTAATCTAGCTTTTTGATTTGGTTATTCATAACATATTTAAAATGAGTGAATATTTTAGAGATATGTAATTATTTATTGACACTATAATTGTTATCATTCTCAATCTTAAATGGATATATTTTAGAAGAAAAATACCTGAAACTATTTAACTCTAAAATCTCAAGAATATTTAAAACCTAAAACCTTTGCCTAATATATAATACATTAAAATAATGTTATTTTCAATAATTATAATTGTGGTCAATTATAATTATTATTTGTAGCAATTATGTTATATTATAAAATCAACAGTATGCACTCTATTGCAGTATATATATATATATATATATATATATATATATATATTTGTATTAATATGACGCTATACATTACTCACCACTTATTAAAGGAAAATTTAATTCTACAACATGAAACTTGATATTATAAAAAGTTTTTACATTGCAGTATATAATTAAAAGCTTATTTAACCAATATCAAAATATCAATATAAAATATATATAATTATTATAATAATATTTACAAAGACATATTTTGTATAGTATTTAAACAAGTAAAATATGATGAAATATTTAAAATGAATATAATTAGGATTGAAACATCATATATATATATTTAACCAAAATAGTCTAATATTACATTCACTTATGCCATTAGAATAGTACATTTTACAATAAGTTTAAAATAAATGAGAAATATAATGTTTTCATATATATTCATATATATTTTAAGTAAAAAAGCATCAATAATTACAAAGCTGAGGGTTATTGGTCAACATATTCGCAATAATACTTTATACTTTGAACGCCCGTAAAATGGTTTATTCGAATTAGTGATAATAGCATAACTACACACATATATAGATATCACAATCACGAGAATATGAGTCATAAATATTATTTAAATTAGAATAATGTGTAATATTTTATACATTTAATAATTATACTAATATAAATAAGAAAAAATACAATTATGGTGCACACTATTTCTTATATTACATTAAATATATAATAACATGAATAATATATAAATATAATATTTATATATATATATATATATATATAAATGTATCACTAATTCTAATAAAGAATTATGCCTTCGTTTAGTGCATAGTTTTTCTTTAAATCGTGAAGCTTTCGATCATTGTCTAAGAGGAGACCACACTTGAATATTCGCAAACACTGCACTCGTTATTCGCAAAGGCGCGCAAAGTTTCGCAGTTTTGTTCTCAGTTTAATAATTATAATTTAATTTAAACAATAATATAATACTCTTACTTTCAATATATACACTCATAGCGTGATGATAAACCTGACGATTTCGTAAGAGAACTACTGCTAGCCGATGAGTCATAGTTAGCCGACGAAGACGACGTGGTCGCCGCCGCCGAGACGAGGTCCTGTGAGTGCGACAGTTCATCGATAAGCGCGTCCACGGCCTTGGTCGCCTGTTCGAACTCGAGCCGAGCCGCCTCGTCGTTTACGTAGGTGTTCTCGGAGTCGGGGTCGCAGCAGGTACCGCTATCGCTGAACGAGTCGTCGGACAGCGAAGGTGCCGATTTCAAGCCGGCCCCGCCAGCGGACGTCAGAAGTCGACTAACTCGGCGGTCTTGTTGCGACGACGGTGGCGCAGCGGCAGCGGCGGGGGCTGGGTTACCGTCCGGTATAGAAGTAGTGGACGACGTCATCACGTTCAATAGGCGACGGAAGAACGAGGTTTTGCTGTCCTTCGAAATCGCTGCGTCCGATTTCGGTTTGAGGGTGTCTCGTTTATCGGTGTTCTTTTGCGGCGTCGACGGTTTCTTCTGCAGCGGACTCAGGTCGTACGGTATTTCTTCGTACATCGGTTGCGCGGTAGGGTGCACCGGGGTAAATGTTTTATCGGTGATGGGGGAGCTGATAATCGGCCTGGATAGCGGTTTATTCAGGGGTACGATTTCGTAGGCCTGTATTTTCTTTATGCCTATATCGTATTCGTGGTACAGATGGGGTACGGGTGGCGTATCGTCTTGTTTGGTTGGCGTACTGGGAATACCCGGAGGAGGCGATAACGGACGGTTAATTGTTCTAGAACTGCGGTTGCGAACCATACTTCTCGTTTTATTATTCCTAATTTTAGCTTTAATGTTCGCATTATTTTTGTTCGCTTCTTGTATGTTTTCCACGCATTTTTTTACGGGAGAAATTATTTTCTCGCGTTCTAATTCGTTATCTACTTTCTTCTCACCGGTTTTAATTAAAGTTGGTTTTGATATTATTTTAAAACCACTTTTACTATCAATAGGCAGCGAAACTTTAGATTTCGAAATTCGTATCGACGACAGCGATGTTTTATGTTCTTTATGAGCTAATAGACACTCGGAGCATACGTTATTCCTCCATTTGTGTTCCTTGTAAGTTGTGCAAGCCATTACATTAACTTGAGATGGTATAACAAATAATACGAAATGTGCGCGTCGTGCAATTCAGTATTTGATGAAACGCGTACAGTGCGTGTCACGCGAATAAATCTTAAATAACGAACTAAAAACCATATAAAATAATTATAATGATAACTATTGAATTATACTAATTATAATACGATGATAAAATAATCCATAAAATAGGGTAAATGATAATTACTCAAATAAACGATTAAAACTATTGTTATTTATAAATATACACAATTGTTTAGATGCTACGGCCAATGAACTTTGACCAGCGAACGCCATCTACAATTACAAAGATGCCAGATTATTTTAGAAATAATACAAAAGATAATACAAGTATTAATATAGGAATTTTGTATATATATATATAATATATATATTAATATATATTAATTTAAAATGTTATCTTAATTAGTTAGTTATTTTTATGGATATGGTGTAGGATTATATATTATATACAGATAGGCAAAATGTACCTAGTACATCCTATTCTTATATACATTTAATGTAACATGTTAGATGATATTTAATATATATATATATATATATATATATATCATCTGAAATCAGCAATTAATTAGTAGGATAAGTTGATTCATGATTTAAAATATATTATACTATCTTGATATACAGCTCAAAGGAATGTACATTGTATAATCCAAATATGGTATACCTGTACATTGTATAAAATATATGTTATACCCTAGTATACAATAGGCTAGATATATAGGCTATATCATATATACATATAGTAAACAAATTATATTACTTTTGCAAAATATTTTAAATTTTGTTTATAAAATTATATTTTATATAAATAAATTTTCTAGCATTATTTCCATTAAAAATAACCTAATTAATATGTATATATACAATTAATTGAATAATAGTTATCTATAATTTATGTATTTAAATTTCCATTTTAAATGGTCTGCATCCAATATAGCAAGCGTATTTTTTGATTACTAATATAATGGGTTAAAATAATCATTTAAGTTTCCACAATAGTTTACATCATAATAAATAGTAAGAATGAAATATGGTATATAATATCAGATACATTTGTATTATTTTAAATTATCTATCGATATATAAAATATGTTACATCTAAACCCGTAAATTGTAAGCAAAACCTACAGGAGCCATATTCTATATTCTCCTCTTAAATAGAATATTTATGTATATGTATTTATAAAATCAAATGAATAATATTTATGTACAATGAAATTATTTAAATTTTATTTTAAAAGAGATAATATTAATGTAAATGATTTTTCAATAGCAGAATTACATAATTCCATTATCTTAGAAGCCTCCAATCTTTTATTTGCATTACTGCTGGCCGCAACATTCATCTGAAGTTTCATACATCACCTATATATTAGATAAGTGCAGTAAATTAATAAGGGACAATATTTAAAAAATTATATGATTATATTATATAGGAATTATACTCGAAAAAGATGATTAGATAAGATGATTAAATGGTTTTGGGAGATCTATTGAGTTAACCTAAATGTGTTAACAGAAGAATTCCATAATTCCGGTATCTTTTCACAGCTTTGTTTCCAATGTTTATAGGCGTTAGCAGCAGGCCGCAAAATGCATCTGATGTTCATACATAACCTATAAAGTAGAGGATGTTACTATATCAAGGGGGTGTTAGTGACAATAACAGATGTTCAAATAAATTTATCAACAATCATTATAAGTTGCTTCATACACCTTATCCCTCAGTAATTTTATTGTTAACAATATCACGTTAAATAATGTGTACACCCCCCCCCACATTATAATCGCAGCGACAATAATTTTTAACTGGTGGTCGTATACTACTGCATTTAAGTTAGTTATTTGTATACTCACTAACATAAGCTATTTATTTTAAAATTCAATTCGTTTACCTTATTTCTGTTTACAATTTTTAATGATGATTGATGTCAATATTTTATACACTTTTTCAGTGTATACATTACTTTGTAAATAGAAACACAGTTTTAAGTATCTCATCTAGGTAATCAAATTCTCAATATAGTAAATTTTCCTCCTATTTAAAGAGTTTCTATTTACTCTAACTAGTAATGAAACTTGATTATAATTTTCTAATTGATATATTCTGGAAAAACACATACTGGCATTCCATTTAATAATATAAATTCGCAGTGAATTGTAATAAGTTTATTGTTGAATACTTACCAGTGATCTTGTGCGCACAGATACTACATATTAATATAAATAATTATGTATAAATAGTAAAATTCACACAGCACGAAATCAACAAACCACACGTGATCACTAGTTAGTAATCAGTGGTTACCTTGTTATATTGTGAACTCATCAATGTAGTTTATTCAATGTAGTATAAGTATTTAATTATTTGTAGAATGTGAAAAATAATCTTTACACCACTCCACAGATACAGTTTTATCTGTTTCTAAAACTGTCTTTAATTCTACAATTAAATCCTTTAATTTTAATATAAAAACTAGAATCTAAATTAAATTTATTATTACAGTCACAGAGATGCCACTTTTTAATAAATATATATATAACTATAAATACATATTAATAAATATATAATATAACCAACTTTTTCAGTTTCAGTTAAATTCATCAGTTTCAGGTGTACGATACTTTTCAAGCAATTGAACAGACATATTTGAGCTAAAATAAGAACATCTTTATATTAAATATATGTATAATACATACAATATATCAATAAGTTATTATTTATTTATCAAATAAAATTGTAATAAGTACATGCATGTAATTTAAACTATAATTATCATTGTAATAGCAATACATATCTTAAATATTTTTATATAAATTTTAATAAATACAAATTTTAAATGTGTATTAAATAAACTCAAATAACAAATTAATTAATGACATTTATAATTAATATTAGAATTATTTAAATACAATATAATTACTATTTAATATATTATATAAAATAAATATAAGTTAATGCACAAAAATCGCAAATGCATAGTTTTATTATACATTTATGAGAATTTAAATAGATCCATTATACCATTATAATTACTTGTATCTTTGTAAAAAAAATCATTTGTTTTAAGATTAACAGATTTTAATATTAAAATATAAATATGTAAGTTTACTAGGCACGTTCAACTATCTTAATTATTAATTTATAAGTAAATAAAATATATTAATAATAATCTACAATATTTGAAGAACTCTGTGCTGTATATATTTAATAATAATAATATAGATAACTTAGTTAATTTTACAATTTAAATAAATATCGTTTTTAAAAAACGTCATAAATTGCATTTTGTTTGTAATAGTATTAATCTTAAAAGTTCATATTCATATTACTATAGATCGTAATTAAATATAATATTATACTTATAATATTAAATAATAAACAGTGTATATGTATAATCTATAAAATATGTGTTAAATAAAATTTACATTATTAAATAGCGCAATACATATTAAAATATTTATTAATAATAATTAAAATTTATTAAACAATTTTAATTATTAAATAAATATAATATTATTAATCGGTATAATAAGAGTGTATTATATAACATAGTTATTGTAATAACCTAACTACTCATTCTAATAGTTATATTTAAATATATATTTATTTATAAATTAACTATATATTTAAAAAACGCATCATCTTACCTTGACTTTCAAAATATTAAAGGAAGTGAGTTTGATTTATTTTTTATTAGTATGACAGGATAATAAATCATATTCCACTAATTGTTATTAATTATGATTGGAGCAAAGATATCAATTATTAATAATTATTGTAAAACATTTTAAAATGATCGTTTTTTTTTAAATTTAAATAAATAAATGAATGCGTATCCGACGACCAATAAGATGCTTTGAACTTTTTTGAATCTCATTGTTATACCTACTATATGTATATCTTATATGTAGGAATTACTTACTTAGTTACTTAGTCCCGTGACGTCGCCATCGCAGGGGGATCACACGACAGTAATGATAATAACTTTCTCCATTTCGAACGATCTTTTGCAATATTTAAAAGTTGCCTTAGAGAAAGATTAGAGAATTCGAATATATCATTCATCCAATTTCTCTTCAGTCTTCCTCTTTTTCTTTTTCCTTCAATATACCCATGAAGAATATTGCTGTCTAACGAATCCTGACGATTCATATATCTAAAGTGGTAATTGTTCTTCTAATGATGATATCCAGATGGGGTACATATGTGCCGACTTTTTTTAATATCTCGTTTCTTACAAATATATTTATTTTTCTTTGTTTACTTATATTTAAAAGTCTTCTCTTGAGATTTCGATTCAAACCATATTATCTTATTCTTAGATTCTTACAGTAAAGTCCAGCTTTCACAGCCATAAAACAAAGTTGAAAAAACCAAAGAGTTGTAGAGTATGTACTTGAGTTTAAAATCAATTTCCCCGCTACACCAGATCTTCTCCAATGTTACTAGTGCTGTAACTGCTGTTGCTAATCTTATTCTAATTTCTTTCTTTGAATTGCCGGTGTCAGTGAGCATTGTTCCCAGATATTTGAAGTTTTTACATTTTAAATTTGTTTACCGTACAATGTACGGCGTACATAGTAATCACAGGTGGTATTGAAGATTCCCCATTTACAAGTATTTTGCTTTTTTCATGGCTGATTTCCATACCGTATGCTGTCGAGGATTTTTCTAGGGAATCAGTTAGAATTTGTAGCTCACTTTTTGAACCAGCTATAGATCTATATCATCAGCGAATCTCAAGTTGTTAATTTGTCTACCTCCTATTGCTATACTCGACGATTGGTTTTCTATAGAGTATTGTATTATTCTTTCTAGAAATATGTTGAATAAAACTGGAGATAGTAAGCAACCTTGTCTAACACCTACTGTCGTATTGACATATGTTCCTGTATGGTTGTTCAATAGTACAGAACTTTTTGCTGAGTTATATAGTGATTTTATGATATTTATCAGATCGTTGCCTTTGCCAAATTCAGACACCATATGCCACAAACCCTCATACCACACTCTATTAAAGGTTTTTTAAAATCGATGAAATTGTGATAGACTTGTCGTTGTCGATCCATATGTTTTTACATTAATATTTTGCAGTTCACAATTTGTTTTGTTGTACTGTGATTTTTTCTAAATCCTACTTGTTCATCAGCCAGAATCTCTTCTGCTTGTGGTGTTAAGCGATTCAGTATGTTTCTTAATATAATTAAGCTTGTATGATTGATGAAACTTATATACGATAATTCATACATTTTTTAAGATCACATTTCTTTGGATTAGAAATGATTAAAGAAGTTGTCCATGCATCCGGCCATTGGTTTGTAGACCATAATTTCTGACAGAGCTTAGTAAGTATATCACTTAATGCCTCACCTCCTCCTTTGATAAGTTCACTCGGTACATTGTCAATACTTAGTGATTTTCCATTTTTCAAGGTTCTTATGGCGTTAATTACTTCTTCCTTTAGTATTGGTAATGGTTGTTCTTCATCTTTTTCTCGAGTATCATATAATTTTGCTTGCTCAGTTTTGATTGGGTAGTTATACAAATCCTTGCAATATTCTGTCCATCTTTCTAATCTTGCACTATCATCTTCTATTAGAACACGGTTGGCATCTTCAATATTTTACATTTACCTATTTATCGAGTTAGTGATTACTTGTATTGTGTTATAAGCTCTCTTGCTGTGCACACCCCTTTTTAAGTCACAGTCAATTTAATTACATTGGGATTTAAGCCATTCTTCTTTTTTCTCTTTCATACTTCTTCTTATAAGATTGTGCACTAATTTGTATTATTCTGCATGCTCAGTAGGACCATTACTCTTATGTTTATCACATAGCGTCAGGATCTCATCCGTTATCCAAGGTTGCTTTCTTATTCTGTATTTTCTAGAACGTATTGAGCTGTACTTGTTAATAACTGTGAGATTTGAATATATGCATTATCGGTTGACATTTCATCAATGTTAATTTCTGCCAGTTTGTATTCCAATTATACTTTGTACTGTTGACTTTAGTTGTATTATTAAGTTTATCTAAATCATAACGTATTCTAATGATTTTCTTAATTTGTTGGTGATCGTAGTTTCAGTCTCATATTACATAGAAAAAGGTCGTGATCACTATTGTTTACAGCTCCAGGATTTATCCTTATTGAAGACTTATGTATACTTGATTTGAACCTCTGAGGTGTAAGAATATAATATATTTGGTAATGGGAACGACAATTTGGTGAGTGCAAAGTAGCTTTTCGTGAATATTTTTGTGGGTGAAGTATATTTGTAAGTGTAAATTTATGTTTTGTAGCAAATTTGAGAAGTCTGGTGCCTCTTGGATTCATTTTTCCGAGCGCAAATTTGCCTACAACATTACTCCAGTCTTTATTAGCATCGCCTACTATTGCAGGAATTATGATGTAGGAATTATCTTTTTGAATATACCTGCTTAATATTCCTATGTAATGAGTCATTACTAATGACCAATATTATACCTGAGAGAGAAGCTTATTGAAACTTAAACTTATAAAGATATTTCTATGACATTATTTGACACAATAAACATTATCTTTAGAATAAAATCTACTTAATGAAATTGAGTAGATTTTAGATATTATAAATACATTAATAATCGGTTTGTAGAGATAAAATCAGATAAAATAAATATGTTATAATACATATATCATTTTGATTTTAATTAATTAATTTGTAACTTATACGATATTAGATTCCTATGATGTTAGGAGGACTTCATTATTATTAGACCTTAAGGTAAATAATTCTTTATAATTTCCATTTATTACAAAATTTATATTTTTGTTATCTAAACAATAATTTATATAATCATTTATCTATCCGTTCATGTACAAATCTTACTTACATTGTTTATATTAATAATTATAAATTATGTTTTATAATACCTAGGGGAAAGTAACCTAATACGGACACTTTAACAATAAATGGTCTTAACATTTTATGACTCAATACATTTATTAAAAAATTACAATATATTAATATTATATGATTATAGATATTATTGTGATTTTAAAATTTGATTTAATCTTTTAATTCCATAGATAATGGGGGTGTCCGAATACGGACACCCTGTGTTATAATACGGACACCCTATATACTAGGTACAAAATATATTATTGATGAATAAATGATACAAATTACAATTACATTATTTATAATTAATTTTATGAATAATTTATTCTAATTTAATTAGATAATTATTTATTTATTTTTATTATTTTTTTAATAATACAATTTAAGAATCTAAATAATAAAATTTTAGATTTAGCTTTATTGGTGGTATTACTATTATAACGCCCGCGATTTTCATGAAAACAGAATAGTTCATACGCTACGCGCTGATTGGTTATAGGGTGTCCTTATTAATTACGTATTAATTAAGAAATCTAGAGTGTCCGTATTAGAGACTTATATGACCTTTAGATATATGCTTATAACTTAATGAATATTTGATAACAAATATAGAAATTAAATACATAATTTTTAGAATGCTTTATTTTTTAATAATATACTGATATAATTTATATAGATACACTTGTATATTCTTGAGAAGGTTTTGAGTTGAAAATTGTTTTCATAAATTTAAAAACATAATACAAAAATATGTTTATTGGATATATCAGCAATATTTTGAATAATTAAAATACTGATGCTCTAATATTATTATATTTATTTATAAGAATTTTAACAACATTTTAGTATTGTATTATTACATTGATATGATATTGTATTACTAATTATTTTGTAATGTTTTCCAAGGTACTGTAAGACTACGTAGTATTTAAATAATAATTGTTATTTTTACCATAATAGAATTTAATCAATTGATATCATATAAGTTAACTACCAACGTTGACTCAACGTACACTGTACGGCGTACAGTGTACGTATGTTATACATTCAATAAGCATATACATTCCTATATGCATTTAATTTAATTGACTTATTATTGAAATATAATAAAATATATTAATAATAAATATTATTTACAATTATTAATAATGTATAATACATAGGTATTATACCTACATATATATATATACTACATACATATACATACATACTACCTATATGTATACATATACTAATACATATATAGTATTTCGAATTATGAAATAAAATCTAAAAATATTAAATAATATTTATTAAGTGAATATATAAATAATATCGTTATCGGGATCGGAAAAAGGATCGCATAAGAGAATAAATAGAGGATCGGGATCGGGATCGGCGATCCATGAAAAAAGTATCGGTGCCCATCATGATGGGCAATGCACTGACTATAGTATAATATAGTATATTATATAGTATATATATTTTACTATGGTATATCCTATATATGTGTATATAATGTAGGATAACTGAGACACCCGCACAAACAACGCAATTCCACTATATTAATCATCATACAAATCAGAAACGGTACCCAAATAATGTGAATGTTGTAGTATGACGTCATATTTCGTATCGTTTAATATTGTTTACATGTTTATTTATTCGGAAAACAAATATGTTTTAGAATTACTTTTACATTAATATAAAATGTAGTATACGATTATGTATTTATATATTATATGAATAATGTACTATATATTAGGTATATATATTATAAAATACACAATTATTTATACAATTTTATTTAACGATATTAATTCACTTTTAATCGACAAATTGATAAATATCCTTGATTCAAGGATTGAAATCATTGACATATAATTAAAAATAGGCTACTACTGAAAAGTATCTACTGAAGAATACAAAAAGTAACTATATCATATATATATCGTAGTAATTGATGTATGAAGAGACATGGCGGTAATTGATGTTGACGAGTGAGTGTAAACTTGTCTCACCTCTCCACACCTAATCTACACTATGAAATAATTACATTACGCAATGCATGTATGCATTTTATTGTGTATGTTTGTGTGTGTATGTGTGTTTGCTAAATGTATAAAAGTATTCAGTTATCAACACGCAATAAAATGCATATAAATCATCGCGATGTAAATAGACGTAACCTACAGCGAAACTATGTACAGTGTACACAGTTACAGTGAACAGTCATACCTACACTCACAGCTACAAACACACACACACACACACACACACACACACACACACACACTCATATATACAGATAAACAAACAGATGACAATATATAAACGCTGCGTATACGCACGTGTTGACATTAAAGACATCGAGATTTGCTGACAATCGGCGAAGTGTAAATATGTATACGGTTATATTACCGTTAATAAGTTATTATTAACCTGGCCCTACCGAGTATATATACTGCGTCCGATATAATGTCATTATCATTTATACTTCACAATTAAAGTAAGTAGGCTGTGTTATTTAATATATATATATATATATATATATATATATATATATGTATATAAAATCCTTATATATTATTTGGTAATAATTATGTTTATAGTGAAAATAATTGATATTAAATATATATATATATAATAATATATATATATATATATATATATATATATATATATATCGGTATCTAACAGTACCTATAGATGCTATAGCGGTATTGCACGGTACTAGTGATGCCAACTATGAAGCGTGGTATACCATGTGTATTATATATAGTACATGTATGTAACTAAAGAACGATATTGATGTAGGTTATTCAGTTACCTATAGGTTTTATATATAGGCTATGTATAACAGTATTTGTTATTTTTATTATTTATTTTATATTTTATATTATTTACAAAATAATATATAGTATATATATATATCATTATACATTAAGCATTCGTTACTTTCTTTATAACACTAAACCTGCACAGTCCATTAGCTCGGATATGTTCCGATAAGCTGTATATATATATATATATATACAATGTAAACAATTTTAACTCTATATATAATATATACAATGTATAATAGACATGTAAAATAATGATAATTATATTACTTATTAGTATTCGTAAGTGCCGAAAGAGAACCTATTATCACTTAGTTTTGTTTTATCAGACCAATATGTACTTATTGTATACAATAGTACTTATTAATAAGTACTACAATTGTAGTACTTATTGTAGCGGGGTTTACCGATATAGCGGGGGGGGGGGGGGGGGGTGCGTTGTTTTGTGATCACAGTTTATATTAAATATGTTTATCTGGGTATTTTAAATTATAGTATTATTATAATATATTTGGATATTTATTTTGCTTATTTTTAATTCTCAATTTATATATATATATAACTTGAGTTATTTTTAATGTATACGAAATAATCGTATACGAAATAATATAAGAAATGAAATACAAGTTATATAATATAAGTTACATTTTTGATCATAAATATCGACCTGGCACCGTTACACATATACTCCGCTTAGCTGAACATCCATTAACCACGTGATATACTTTTAAAATTCAAAATTAACTTTAAAAAGATGTACTTTAACATATTGTATGTACACTGTACACTGTACAGTGTATAGTGTACATTGTACACACACGAATACATACATACACATACAAACACACACACATATATACAATCAAAGTATAAAGTATAAACAAAATAAGTAATGGTATACAAATATAATGTATTTATGTTTCAATATTTATTTAGTAAATAATGATATAATAGATAGTATATTATATGTTATAGTTTTAAATATATACAAATATAATATATATTATAAATATATATATATATATATATATATATTATATATATAATATAGATAGATATAGTTTATTGTTTAAAACAAACAAAATTACATAAAACAATAATAATAATAAAAAACAAATAACGAATATAAACGAATATATATAATGATTTATAAATGTCATGTTACATATGGTTAAGATATAAAATTAACAAATGATATAATAAAAAAATAATAATAAAAAAGGGAACTATTCAGATGCAAGCACTTAATCACCGTATCAACTTTAGGGAAAGGGGTCCTCAATCCATGTGCCTTGGGGGTACAAACTTGACCCAAGAGTTTGTCCACTGACACCCGTAATACCCGATAAATAATGATAAAGAGAATGCAACCGAATAAATTAACCCTATATTATTATAAAACTAAAAATAAAATAATATAATAATTGAATAATAAAAATTAATAAAATAAAATAAATTTAAATATTAATACAATGAATTATCAAGCCTTGTAATAAATTGATTGACCGAAGTTGCTGAACACGTATAATTAGATAGAAAATTCCAATGAGTTGAAATACGATTACTAAAATAATTCAGAGTAACATTAGTTTTGCATTTGTCTTTTCGAACTTTAATGAATACGTTTCAAGTAGCCCCGAGCAATCAACATCAACTAGACCATTTATAATTGTATAGGCAAGAATCAGATCAGCCCGTAACCTGCGTTGAGATAATGAAGTTAAGTTTAAAAATAATAACCTATTTTCATAATTTGTATATGGTATACCACATCTATAGAAAAGCCTTTTAGTGAATGTCCTTTGGACTTTTTCAATTTTATTTTTTAGGCCTACATATAGAAGGGCCTATATTAGAAGGGTTCCAAATACAAGAATTATATTCTAATAAAGGTCTAACATCAGTTATAAAGGCTTTTGTTAGGTAACAATAGTCATTAATAATAAAGCATCTAAATATAATATTCAGAATATTAAAAGCTTTACTACATATTTGATTTATATGTGTGTCAAATGTCAGTTTAATGTTAAAAATTATTCCAAGATATTTAAACTCTGTTAGACTATTTAATTGAATATTATTTATAGTATACGAATGTGTATTGATACACCCAAATGCAATCCTATACATATATATATATATATATATATATATATATATATATATATATATAGCCTATATATAGGATATATATATCCTATAGGATAGCCTATATATAGGCTATTAAAACATCTGCAAATGTATACCCTATATATATAAACTATAGTGTATATATATATATAGTGTATACACTTGCAGATGTTTTATAAATATACTTATTGTATAAAATATATAGTGATATATTTATTTAATATATTCATAACTTTAATATACATTTTTCAAAGTAAACAGTTCTGATAATTTATAACATGTCCGACTTATCCAGTATTGACATTCTAAAACGACTATAATACATGTCTGACAATCGAAAATTACGTATTATCCAATCAGCTTATCCGATTAATTGACCATTGAACTAAATAACATCCAAACAAAACGACCAAATTTGTCCGATTTATTGAAAAATACGACTTATCCTTGGTCATAATTATCGAGAGTTGACTATATATATATATATATATATATATATATATATATATATATATATATGTGAGTAATTAAATATGATTTTAGATATTATAATATCTTTTTATATACAATATTAACTATTATTCAATTCGTTATTATTATTATAATATTTCAACTATACATTAACTACTATTATTATAAAATCAATTAATATTATTGTAATTATTTTTATTATTCAGTTAGTATCATGAAACATATATGTTTTTTGAATACAAGTTTCGAAATCATGATAAGATAACATATATATATATATATATATATGTTAAATTTGAAAACATTTCAGATACATTTATGATTTATCATGTGTCCCAATAACAGATGATATATATATTAGAATGTTAACTAGAATATAAGATTTGAAAGTTGCAGTATTTTTGGTAACCCGCATGTATATGATTTAATGAGTTATCTTTAAATTCATATTTATATATTCTTAAACCCCTGACATCATTATCTATACGCACATATTATGATATTGTGTGTGTTTATAACGAGGGTAAACATTGATGATGTATTTATATAACAAGTTGATCATTCACACATGTTTTATTGATAAACTATTGTTCATATTATATATTATTGTATAATTAATATATATATATATATATATATTTCAAGAAGTACACAATTATACGATCTCAATATTACAGACCTACTACTGCACATAAGTATCGAAGATGCCCGAAAACGTCAAGGTTGTGATAATAGGAGCTGGGGTGATTGGCATGTCGACAGCCGTCAGAATTGTGGGCGGAGCTTACGACTTGACCGATACGTTGGCTCGCTGTTCTCTGGACGGTGACGCGAAGGGGGCGGAACCGAAAGAAGGCGTGGTCACCGTAGATCTGATAGCCGATAGCTTATCTCCGAACACCACTAGTGACCAGGCTGCTGGACTGTGTTTAGTAACGGAACTAAATGACACAGATCCAAAACTAATCAGGTTATTAGCTCTGAATATCTATTTTATACACATTTTAATCGAATTAATCGAACAAATTTGTAAATTAAATTGTATATTAATACTTATCCAACAATAATAATAAAATTTATTTTACTGAATAGAAATTGTATAGAAATGTAATCCAATATTAATCTATTTTATAATTAGTTATTTTCTTCAAAATCTAAAGTTCTCTTTCGATTATTTCATTATTTTATTTATATTATTTTAGAAAAATTATTAAATTTACCATTACAAAAAGGACTTATAATCATAATCATAATATTATATATATATATATATACCTATACCTACTAATTATAACTGTATTATTTATTAATATACTCTATCCGCACTAGTAAATGGTTGGCCAGTACAATTGACCACCTGCAGGCTATCTTCCAATCAGAAGACGCCAAGGATGCCGGAGTATCAGTGTCATCCACTTACTTAATGGTAATGATGTGAGTGTGTGTGTGTATGTGTGTGTATGTGCATATGTGTTCGTAAGAGTGTGGGTGTGTATATATACACATATGTGTGTGGGTATGCGTTAAGAATTGTTTACGCATTAATGATTGAATGTAGTTTTATTATCTACAATTACTTATTTATTTGTAATGATAATTATATATATATATATATATGTATAATTATTTTATATTCCAAAAATGGATAACATATATGTATATACAATAAATATAACTTATAATTTTGTTTACAATTTGTTACTAATAATATTTATACTATAGAAATAATCTCAAATCTTATCAATTATATTATTAAAATTTATATTTTTTAAATTTCTTGGATATTGATAAATTTCTCGGAAAGAATTTTCTATTGTTATTTTTTGAAAAATGTTATGGTCTGATTTTTTATATTATTTAAAAAATCTATTTAATATGTAAAGTATACATTTATCGAACACATGATATAGCAACTAAGTATGAAAAAATCATTAAAAAAATGATAGATAAATATTAATTTTTCAAACTGATGGCAAGTCCTCCTGAACAAATATAGAAGTTCACACGATATTTCACGACAACGCATTATATGTTCAGGCATGCATGTGTTTGTATTAGCATATCATACGTGTGTGGATACAAGTGCTGGCTACGTGCGTGTAGTTGTGTGTGTGTGTGCCTTCGTATTAACTATACACCTACACACACACCCACACACCCGTATAGATCAATAAGCCTATAGAGCTACCGGACAAGAACATCGTGAACTCGTTTCTATCGTGTCACGAACTGAAGGAACATCAGTATCCTTTAAAGGGGTCAGGGTTCAGTTCGGCCATTAGCTTAACCACAATGATGGCCGAGTGTAAGAAGTATCTCCCGTGGATGCAAGAACGGTTAGTATCAGTAGTATACTACTAGAGTATATATACATGTCTTATATATATATATGTCTTATATGTCTTATATTTGTTATTCTTGTAATGTTGTTATCAAGTTGAGTGGGAAAATACCTAGTCAAGCTTTGCTTTGTGTTTTCCTGAGTGTTTACACTCTATCTAGTTATAATATATACATATAGAGATATCTCTCTATATCGATATATATATATATATATATATATATATATATATAGATTGATAGATAGGTAGATTGGAATTATTTATAAATGGATACTACCCTCTTTGTAAGCATACATTACGAGATAATATCTGGTACTTTCCTTTGAGTAGACATTGAATTGTTTTGTCTGTACTCAATAAACTATTTTAAACTCAATTCAATTCAAAAAACACTTCCGTAATAATACATACAATTAATACTCGTGGAAGTGTTATTAGCGATGGTGTTTAAATAATGATAATAATGATAATAATAATAACCCAGTAAGTAAAGTAATCAGTGATAGTAGTTAGCTAATAGTTTGATCATCATCATGATTTGTGATTAACTGATCATAATATCATTGGTATAGCCGTAATACATAGGTGTTCTACAGCAAGTGTTACAGTGTGTGTATACACTGCAGTTAGATGTATACACCATATAGGTGGTGTTAAGAAGCAGCCCATGGGGATGCATTAACACATTCATTATATATTCATTAAATTGCACATTAATTATGTTTTTATTTTCAGCTTTCTAAAGAATAAGGTGAACTTTATAAACAAAAAAGTCACGAATATCGAAGAGGTAAGTACACGCGCGCGCGTGTGTGTGTGCGTGAGAATGTATGCCTGTACACGCACGTATGTGTGTATATATTGAATAGGTTCAACGACAATTTAAACTATATACATATATAAACTCTTCCCGACTGTCTAAATGAGAAACTTTTTTGTTTTAAAAAGTTCTGGACAGTATAGAAATAAATATTTTATACTATTATTATGTAATTATTGTGTAATATTATAGGTATACATATAATATAGAACATGTGTATTATTATAAGTATACCTATAATATACATACACGTTATACTATATACTATAATATATAGTATAACGTGTATATTATACGTATAATTATAATAGGCCTACATATTTTATATATTACATATAGGTTACATACATACACCTATGTTATATAATTATTGAAATCAACATTTATTGTATTCACTATACCTACAAATATAATATCGGATAAAGAATTTATATTGTTTTCGAATATAAATTTTAAATATTATAAAGACATATAGACATATATGTGGTTGGGCTTATAACATATTTTCTGGTATATAGCTGGTATATATATAGATATATATAACACCCCTTAAATACCCCTTAAACACCCCTTAATTACCCCTATAGGTACCTGTTATACCGCGATCATTACAGCTAATTAGTGTAAACCATGGGTGTGATGACGCATCATGTAACACATTATATTTCATTTCTAATTTCAATATAATATCTATATTGTCTATATTCGATATTATATTGAATATAAAATTATACGGGATTTATTATGGCATTTATTCACATTGTTATATATAGTATGAATATTTATGTGTGTATACACACATATATATATATATGTGTGTGTGTGTTTGTGTGTGTGTGTGTATGTGTGTGTATGTGTGTGTGTATTAATGTATGGGTGTGTATTATTCAATATGTGTGCATTACTGTATATACTAATTTATATTAATATATATAATATATGAAATGCCACATTAAAGTTATACGAAGACTACGATATCATCATTAACTGTACGGGAATCGGAGCAAATGAACTGTTAAAAGATAATGAAGTATATCCTGGTAGAGGTCAAATACTCAAGGTCAAACTAAGTACAAACACTACCTTATTAACTGATATCAAGCTATAACGTATACATATATAGTGTGTACGTAGTTGTAGACAACTGTGTACATTATAATTTAAGACAATACGGTATATTATTTGTATTTATTATGTTTTGTACAAGTTAATATTTATTGATCAGCGAAATATATTTTTTTAATAATATAAAACAATATATATATATATATATATACGATTACTGTATAACACGACGCACGCCGCATCACGTGACAGGTGGAAGCTCCGTGGATTAAACACGCCTACCTAGACGACTTCACTTACGTAATCCCGGGTATCGATTACGTCACGGTGGGGGGAACAATGCAACGGGACAACTGGTCGCTGAAGCTCGACGACGCCGATAGAGAGGACATCTGGAAGAGGTGTTGCACCCTGGTGCCCAGTCTCAAGGTTATATAAAGGACACCGCCACCACCACCAGCGGCGTAGGCAGCGGGCGATAATATGCGTACACATATAATACATTATTAATTGTAAACAACATATTATTCTCTGTTCCGTATTGAGCACATTTTATATTTTTAACAAATTATATTTATATATCTCATATTTTTCTCTCGTTTTAGAGTAATTTTTTATTTTTTACTAAATATAGTAACTGTATTTTATTTATATTTTCAAATTTACTTATAATACTCTAGAGTCTAGAATATCCAATATATATATTGATACATATATGATTGGGGAAATTCAGGATAAAACATTACATTGTTTATTAATCCCCCCATTATTAATTTCCTGTTGACAGGAATGATAAACCTGGTTTATTTTATTATATATAATATATATATATATATATATATATATATATATATAATAGACTATTAGTTTTACGTTATTCCATTATTGTTGTTTATAACATAAATTATAAGTCATTTATTAGTCATTTTAATAAGTCTATTATTCTATGTTTATTCAACCTAGATGAAAACATACAAATATAAACATACATAAGAAAAATGTCATAATGTGTTATTATTGTTATTACAACAATATCATAATATGAAAGCAATAGCAGCGTTTGTTATATTACAACTATAGTTGATACGATTACATATATGATACGTACCTGTCAGTTAGTGTAAACGTGTCATAATATTCGGGAGAGATGACAAGGTTACTTTTCTATACTGTACACTGTACAGTATACAGTATTACGTAATTTTTAATATTCTACATACATATAGAATCTAGTATATGCTAAATAATAACCGAACATATACACAATGTGGTTATAACACGTATATAATAACATTATACACGCATACGATACCCTTTATTATACGTGTTAAATTTGTAGTTTAATTTTTGTATACGTTAATGGAATAGTATTTTTTTAAATAAATCGTATGTATATATGTATTACATGTTATGCTAATTGAATAGTATATTATAGTAATTTAATGGTGTTACTGCGATTCTAAACTTTAGAACCGTAGCATCTACAGCATACTCTCAGATTTCTCTAAGGAAAATCTTTGCGAAATGCTTCGTAAAATCTTTGGCGTACCGTTAGAATCGTAGTAACGCGCTCGCTGTGAATATTCTATATATAAGTCACGTGTTCACAGAAAGGTAAGATAATCGGACAAGGCGTCGGACTCAGACCATGCCGGTCAAGCGTACGACTGACCTCCGACATCGTACAAGTTAAGGACACCGACAGACAGGTTAGCCGAGCCAGTAACGTCGTCTAGAACTTATGTGTTACATCTGGAATGTTCGGCGAAGGTGCTTGACCGTGACGTAATAACGAGTGTGCGCGTGTGCGTGTGCTTGTTACGTAACATCGTGTAATCGCACACTAAAGGCATAGGTTATAGTCATGTATGTATCGTCTACGGTCGATCTGTATCAAATATGGCCGCCGTGTTTAAATTACGATATACGAGGTCAAATTCAACATAATCATTTCGATATTTAACGCACATACATTTAGTATACATGATAACATTATATGGAAAATGCACATGTAGTACATATAATATATATATATATATAAATCAGTTGTTATTATAATTTTAAACTATACAACGATGCATGTAAAGTATTTTAAATTTGACCTCGCCAATCGTAATCAAAACAAACGGGGTCATATTCTCCCTACAGTCGTGAACTTTAAATATAATTAAATTACACGAATAAACTGTATAATATATTAAATATATTAAATACATATTAATTTTTGAAATATCTACGCCTCTATATCACTATCCTAACCAATAGCGTGTCTTTTAACTAGGTCACGGTGATTCATAATTACGGGCATGGTGAAGGCGGAGTCTCTCTGAGCTGGGGATGCGCCGAAGATGCGTATCTACTGTACGCGCAAGCCGTGGATAGATTACGTAACGCCTAGGCGTGATAACCTAGTGAACTCTCGGTAACCTCTAACCACGTGATAAGGGGGCGTGGTTACCGAGCGTAACGCTGGCAAAGATCGAGATCTATACACTACACTCGGAGAGGATACTTCGATACTTGCGTGGTCACAACCCATGTAGGTAGTATCTATAGGTACTATATACCTACGTGACTTAATTATCGATTGTGATTTAATTATAAAGTTATTATATTATATTGTTATACAATAAACATCACCGTTTTAAATGAGAATTTAAAAGTGCTTCTTTGTGTTCCTCACGTACCTTTTTAGATAGAAACCTTAAATTAGTGATTATATATATAAATATATAACTATATTATATATATAACTTTATAACTATATATTCTTTATATTCATATTTAGCTGACATTCCTATTTAGAACCTCATGAGATCACAACTCCTCTCCCGCTATACGTATCTCTCCCCCTATAGGGTAGAAGTGTACTTTTAAAATATAACTCGATGAATGTGAAATTATCTCATTATTAAATAATCTTTGATGTGTGCTGTTATATCTAAATAAGATATTCTAATATCGGCCTAATTTATACCTGCATCCGGAAAACCTTCTAAACAATCTATTCAGCGAACACATTCTTCTATATATATATTGTTAACAATATATTGTTATTGAGCTGAACTTACATTGTCCATAAAAGGGCTAACCAGATTACTATTGATAACAAATATTCACATTTCTTCTGCAATTTAGTACCCATGACTAATCCTCGTGATTCATACATTGGCAATAAACCCACCGGGAGTTACTGGTTGTGCTTTACTTAACAATGACGGTAATATTATTAAAGAATACGTATTAGTTTATTAGTGGTAGTTGAAATCACTCGTATATGATGTAATGTATACATTACAAAGAAAATATATTGTATCAATAGATGCAATTATACATTTATTTTGAACCTTGAATATTTTTCATTTCCGTTTCAAATATGTAAACAATTGTTACGAAATGATGACATATAAGTAAGGTCATATAACGTAAATGTATTAAGGTTATAGTTAAATTTATTTATTTATGCTTTCAAGTCTAACTTCAAAGCTTTTAAACGCTATAGCGTATACCTATAGGCAGAGCTGGGCAGTAATGCCGATACAGTATCTATTAAGGCAATAAATCAGTATCGTAGATACATTTGTATTTGTATTTGTAATTATTATAAAAATTATAAAAGTATTTGTAATCGTATCTATTAGTCATAAATAGTATCTACGATACGTATCTACTAAGACAATTATGTAAATAGATACATTTTATTAAATAATATATCATTTGGACATCATATGTATTTTGTATCAATATTTTATATTATCATATTATAAATTAAATTTAATATATATAAATCATTAATATATTTTTAATCAAATATCTTTTGTAAATATTGAAATTAATTCATTGTTAAAAATTATGATATATCAATTATAGTGATATTCTCAAAAACCATTATATACATTTATTGAAAACAAAGACATTATTTTGATAATATATTGTATATACTAATTGATTTATAATTCAAAATTATATATTACTTTGAAAGATAAAATTATTTTAATAAATATGATTAATCTAAATAATAATAATTAATAATATATTAATAATTTATTTTTTGTATATTTGATAATTTACTATATTCGTGTTGAACATTCGAAATTAAAGGTCTCTGATTATTTTGAGTTGAAAAATAGTATATTGTAATAATGTATATTTCTCTATAGTATGTAATGGCTCATAGTATAATTTCAGATGAAATAAATGCTGGTATACCAGCGTGTGTACAACCAGTGTATACACTAAAAGATTCATCGTGGGTATCATTAAATGTCATTAAATGTCAACAAATTTATTCTATATAATTTATTGAAGAACACGTTATAAGGTAACACGTTGTAAGTATTTAATATGTCCTTTTAAAAGGGGTATCCCACAACCAGTTTTTCCGGAAATAATGTCCGGAATTGTTTGCTAGAAAGTTATTTTCTAGCAAGTTAACTATAATTTTAGTTACTTGTTAACAGTTACCTAATTCGTTTAAGCACTTCCATCAACTTCTTTATGGAAGTTTTCGGACGTGCTTTTTAATGTATTTATTGAGAAAACGGCATGTTTTGAGATTTAAATTGAGTATTACAGTTGAGTCAATTGACCGGATATGGTGAAGTAGATCATTCCAGATTTTTGGAGCATAGACGGAGAAAGATTTATGTTGGGAAGATGTTAAATATGATAGAACTGGAATTTTTAATTTGAATTTGTTTATTTTTGTTGTTATAAATAGTTATGTTGGGAAGTTAGTAAGTTGGCGAGATAGTCTGGTGTATTATAGTGAGTAGATAAATGTATGATGAGTGAAATATTATAAATTATACTGGATTTTATTGGCAGCCAATGTAAGTTGGTTCTTAGAGGAGATATATGTTGTCTGGAATGTTTAGCTATGTTGAAAAATATATAAATCCGATAGCTGTGTTTTGAAGGCGTTGGAGTTTATTTATTAGATTGTGAGGAGGCATATATGTCCCTATAGGGACCGGAATTATAGTAATCAATGTGGGGTACAATGAGGTATGTAGCGAGAAGATTGCAGTATTAAAATTAATGAAGGGTATTATTGTTCGTAAGTTTTGTAGTATGTAGTTAATTGACTGTGATAGTGATTTAGTCAGAATTTTAAATGTTAGTGTTGGGTCGATTAATATACCAAGGGTTTTTACTTTATTAGCATAAGAAATACTCAAATTGTTAATGGTAATTTGCGGTGTAAGGAATATAGTAGTAGATGTTTTAATATGCAATGATTCAGTTTTAAGACAGTTTAGTGATAAGGAGTTGTTTATAATTTATAAGGATATTATGGTCAAGGGTATAGAAGGCAGCTGATAAATTAAGGAGAATGTAGTGAGTTATCCCATAACTTTCCGATAATTTTCGGGAAATATAGTGACTTAAAATGGGTCCCACTACAACTTGCTAGAATATCACTTTCTAGAAAACATTTCGGGATATTATTCCGTGTAATGTACCTTGATATGTACTATCAAATTCGACATCGATGAATATATATATATATATATATATATATATATATATACATATATATTATATGATATAATATATATCTATATAATTAATAAATCTATATGTTTATATATATTTTATATAATTATAATGTATTTGTATCTACTAAGATGTATCTACTAAGAAAATTCTGTATTTGTAATTGTATCTACTATTATTTTTTTTAAAGTAATTGTAGTTGTATCTATTATAAGAAAAAATTGTGTAATTGTAATTGTATCTATTATAATTTTTTTGAGTATCGTGCCCAGCTCTGCCTATAGGTAAAAATTACTCATTTCGTAACTTATATGATATTAACAAAAGTGCTCAAACTATGGATACAAAAACGTGCATTATAAAATTAATTATTAGCTAAATAAAGGTAATAATAGTATCTTGTAAATTATATATATATGTATGTTTGTATTATGTATTATACACTACTGACCCTCACCATCTACTAGACTGTGTTTCACAGTATCCTTCGCTTATACCACTATCACATTACGTATACATCTTATTAATACCTATATCAGAATGTCAATACATTACGCAATCTACAAATAATCACTTTCATGTTTATTCGCGTTATATTAAACTGTATTATATTCTAAATTCTCATCTACGCTTATTCTCAATGTATTGCATATATGCGTTTATTACACATGCTTTATCCCTTATACTTTTGCTTCTATCAAATAAGTTTCTATTAAATACGTTTTAAGACTGATTTTCTCAATATATAGCATTTCCTTCGTGTTAACTCGATAATTCCCTCCTTATCATCAATAATATATATTTTTAAATTAATCATTTTAAGTATCTAAATAATAAAAATTTTAGATTTAGCTTTATTGTTAGTATTAATATTATAACGCACGCGATTTTTTATGAAAATCAGAATAGTTCATTTATTTTATATATAACAATGAAGTATCAGGAATAGCTATAATTAATAAATAATAGATAGGAAAATAATCAAAACAGAGCAACGCCGGGTCGGGTATGGTTGGTTATAGGGTGTCCGTATTAAGACATCTATAGTGTCCGTATTAGGAACTTATATGATCTCTAGATATGTGCTTATAACTTAATGAATATGTGATAACAAATATAGAAATTATATAAATAATTTTAGAATTCTTTATTTTTTAATATAATATAATATCGATAATATTAATAATATCGATACATTTGTATAATCTTGAGAAGGTTTTAAGTATCATTTTTTTTTCATAAATTTAAAAAAATAAAAAAATCAGTTTATTGGATATATCAGTAATATTTTGAATAATTAAAAAATAAAAAATACTTTTTAAGACTATTTATATAATTATGAATATTTTATTCATTAAATATTTTTTTTGTAGGATGTATGGTTTCTGAGATACCGAGAGTGTCCGTATTCGTATTCGGTTATTTTCCCCTATTCAACATTATAAAAAACCAATTGTAATAATATTACAGAATTTATAATTATCTACTATTTTTATTTTATATTATAATAATACAATTATTTATACCACGATTATTTTAGGGGGTCGGTAATAGGAGAAGGGGGTCGGTATTAGGTACATTTATCCTATTACCGACCCCCTGTTTATTCTTGTAAATATAATGATATCAACATTTTAAAGTAGCCACATTATTCATTGCCATAATATTACCCTAATTACAAAATTTCAAATAAATATATTTAATATTGAACAAGTTTTTACAAATAATCATTTAGGGGTCATTAATCAGAGACTTTCCCCTATTGCTCACATATATTTTGTTACCTATTATTGTATACTTATTACAGGCGTCGATATCGTATATCAACAAGTGATACCAGCGCACGCACGTCGTCCGCCTAGTGCCTGGTATCACGCACGCACATTCCTGCCGTCTCGCATGACCGCCCACGTGCAGACGGCTGCCTATATATATAGCGGACCGCCGAGATGTATAGGCAGTGCGATATAATAACCTAATAATAACTTAATACGATACAATAACTTAATAATAACCTATAGGTTAATAAGCTATAATAATATATTATAATATACTATAGAAACATTGTCGCTCTTATCTATAGGCATACGCATTATGCATATTTATTTAACTAATATAGAAAGCCGTACAACACGACATAAAATATTTGAAGTTTTTATAATTTCAATTTATTATTCGTTTATGTGTATGATATATTTCATTATTCACTATTATAATCTGTTTATTAGCGCTTATTCAAAATATTATTATTGATTCATATAACTTATATTACGATGTTTTTGTTTTATACTATAATTATTAATAATATAGTATCGATATAATTAGTACCCGACGTCTAATAATTATTATAGATATAACTCAAATATTACTATTTATTATACTTTATAATATTATAACAGTTATTATAAATTATAATTATATAATTATAATTTATAATACATTATTTCAATATAGTTAATGTATATTTTGTTTTATTGTTATACTCGTATGTATTCTATGTGCCCCCCCCCAGATACAGTGATCAAGGAAACATTACCATGTAAGTTATAACCATGTCTAGCTATAGCAACTATATCTATAACTATAGCTATAACTTGCTATAGCATTACATTTTATATTCGGGATAACGTGAATATATTAATGTTATAATTTATGACGTTTTAAATTAATATAAAATAAATACTAATAGGTACTAATACTAATAAGGGTGCGTTTTTCGTAGATATAATAATGTACCAACGTCCTAACGTCTGTATTAATTACCCGTCAATGCTGATAGTAAATAGTCGGTATGTTGGTATGTTGTGACGTTGGTATACATATATGTTACAACAAATCTCACCCTGAATATTATAAAATAGATCTAGTGCTTGTTTAATAATATACATAATATATTTAAATATGTATTTAGATAGGTATATATAACATATTCATGGAATTTATTATTTTACTTATAATATGATATTATATATAATTATATAGGATTAAGTAAATTATATTACACATGAATAAATTATATAAATTATGTATGTGTATATTAATTACTTAACATATATATATATATATATATATGTGTGTATATATATGATCAATATAATAATTATATATTTAATTAAGTATATTGTCTAAATAACTGAATTCATATGTTATCGATTTACATTTTATTATATAATCAGAGTTGTATTAACAACTATTAATATGTAAACGGTTCCTGTTAATACGAATATGTACTTGATTGTTTACATGTCTACCAAATGTTACATTTATGTAGGGGGTTCATTATACTTCCAACTGGACATTCATAATCCATTGCAAAATCATAAGAATTCGCCATCATTCCTAGAACTCTGTGTAAATACATGGCGTAATTAAAGTATAATACATACGCACGCGGATATTGAATATACACGTTAAGTTAGGTATTATGCGGTAATTATTGTTATGTAATATTTAGATTTACTGAGTAGGGTTTAATTTTATTCCTATGTGATTTAAAAAAATTATTTTTTAATAACTAATTTAATATCTAAATTAACATTCATTATAATATATATATATGGTTCTTTATAACTATGTTATTAAAAATTAATTTATTTATAAAATATGTATAAAATGAAATACTTTTCGTATATTATTTAACTCAATATGTTAATTAAAGTGATTTAATGTATATTATAATTTTAATATAATAAATTTAAATAATTAATTTAAAAACAAGTTTTTCATTGATTTATATATATATTATTCAAAATGTATTCATATACTATAGTATGTTATTGTCGTATACGACAGTAACATTATGAAATATTAACACTACATTTTCATGAACAATATGATTTAACAGACAACCAGTATTTTAACATATATATATATATATATATATATATATATATATATATATAATATATATATATTATATATATATAATATATATATATATATCTATATGTATATGTATTTTAAATTTGTTTAATATTATTTAAATACAAACCTATATCGATTAGGACATCGTCGAGAATTTAACAATACATTACAAGCCTCTTTATCATAAATCTTAGTACACATGGTCTGTTGTTACGGAATAAAATGTATTTATTACGGAAATAACGAATATGGAATTTAGTGCAAATAACTAGCTACATCGATAATAAAATTAAAAATTATATTACGATTCACAAACGAGGAGATGTTATAATACGAACCTGTGCGGTATGTAAAAAGAAGAGTTGATTAGCACTCATTTGTATTGCCGGAAGTACCTTTTCTTCTACACCTTTCAGAGTTGTCCACACATATTCTCTATAAGCCTGCGATATCGGTATAGTTATAATTTTAATATTTAGATATATATATATTATTCCTTATTTGTGTTGCATTGCTAACATTGTCTCTTTACCACTAGATCTCACTCTACCCGTTCCCCTAGTAAACCCATCCCCTTAAAAATACAAATATATTTAAATGGGGAGTTTTATGTTAATAACCTTGAAACTTATTTGTAGTCCTCCATTATCTGCTATGTTTTCAATTAATGTTTTTCTTCCATCAATCTATTTTTATAAATATGATTTATATATTTCATTGCGTATTATATTACTATCACTTAAGTAATTATAATTATATAGCATTATATATATATATATATATATATATATATATATATATATACATATATATATATTTTTGTAATCATATAAGATAAAATAATTCAAAAATAAACTCAAAATTAACATAATATGATTATAAAAATTAAACCATTGATAAAGTAAATATCATTTGAATACACTAACGTAATACATTAAACTTTAATTTAGATTATAATCTAAATATATCTTTATATATAATCTCATATAAATAAATATAAGGTCTATATATTTATAATATTACTAACATTTTCCTAATTCTATATATATATATATATATATATATAGGTGATTATTCAACATACCAGAATACTCCCATACACATACATCTCTATTGCTGGTTAAACTCTATTGGCTACCCGTAAAAATAAATTCACCATGACTCTTTAGGTAACTGACTTATAGGCAGGGGCGTAGCAAGGGGGGCTAGGGGGGCACGTGCCCCGGGCGCCAACATTTTAGGGGCGCCAAACAAATATAGAATAATTATTTCTTTGCTAAATCTACACTGCGCTGGGAAATATTAACAAGCAAACTAAAAATAACATTAAAGAGATCATGCGAAACGAGATGGAGCTCAAGACACGATGCAGTTAATATATTAAGCGAAAACTTTGCTGCAGTATTGGATGTACTAGAGGAACTACCAGAACAAGCTGATAATCAGGAGACACGCAGTAAAGCGTATAGTATAATTAATTTAATTTCAAGTTTTGAATTTATATCTTTATTATATTTCTGGGAAATTATTTTGGCTAAAATAAATAAAGTACAAAAACGATTACAGGATAAAAGTATGATATTTTGTGAAGCATCCAAAGATATTAATAATTTGAAAATATTTGTCAGTGAAGAAAGAGAGAACATAATTAAAGACACTATTACTAAATCAACTAAATCCTGTATAGAATTACAAATATCAACAGAACGAAGAATTAGAGTACGAAAACATATGGATGGTGAAAGTAGAAATGTGGAAGTAGTGTCATATACTCAAGAGTTATCAAGAGCTATGTTTTCTATCATTGACAGAATTATTTCTGAATTTAATAATCGATTTTTAATATTGGACTCATTAAATGATAGATTCGGCATATTCATGGATATGGAATCATTGCTAGCCTTAACAGATTGTATAATTATGAAACATTGCGATTTACTTGAAAAAGAATATCCGAATGACATCTCCAGCAAGAAATTATGTGAAGAAATTATTGGTAATATATAAATTAATAATTTAAAATTATTTTAATATAATTAATTCAAACACATATATATGTCATCTAATTCAATATTTATAAATATTTCAGATTGCAGAATATTAACAAAGAATAGAAACATAATAAATAATCCAATTAAATTCTATGAATTTATTATTTCTTATGGGGAAGATTTTTTTCCAAATCTTCAGATCGCTTTGCATTTGCTATTATCAATTGGCTGTTCAATAGCTTCGTGTGAACGTTCATTTAGCAAATTGAAACTAATCAATACATATATGATATCAACATTGAGTCAAGAAAGACTACCTGGGCTTGCTATATTAAGCATAGAAAGGAACATATTCAATAACATTAATATAGAAGAAATAGTAGAAGAATTTACTATACGAAAAAATCGAAAAATTACACTTTAATCTTTAATTTGTTTTAATAAAATTAAGTTAATTAGAACTTTGTTAATGTAAAATCATGAAAAATATAACTGTTGTATATAACTGTGTATAGTTAAATACTAAGGGGCGCCAACATTCTAACAGCCCCGGGCGCTTGTGAGGCATGCTACGCCCCTGCTTATAGGTAATACTATAGAATCACTACCCAACCTTTAATTACCAACTATAGTTGTACCAACTGTAGTGGTACTATAGTACCACTATACGCTCCACCAATACGTTTATACTTCAACTACCTCGTAAACTTAACTTACATTCAACTAATACTCGCAGGCAAAACTCGTACCATACGCCTGGCACATTATCCATACACCCTTCCGTATGATACCATCAACTCCAAACTTCAAGAAACTACCGAAAACTAATCTAAAATATTAACCTCATATATATATATATATATATATTCGTAAGAGATTGTGTTATCTTATCTTAAGTATTTGTTTGGCATCTAAATTAAACTAATTTTATTGATCTGAATTATCTGAGATTACCATACATTTGTATTATATTGGTAGAGTAAACATTATATGTTCACGCCTAATTAATATACTATTAATATATCGTTATAAAGATAATAAATTGTTATTTTTTTGATATTATTTTGATTATTTAATTTTATATCATTCTAAATACTCATTTTTCCTTAATTTCGAGTTAATTAAAAGTCAATAAAAGTTTCTCAACAGAAATCAACAGCTCGGCATTTTGTAACACAACAGAAATCAACAGCTCGGACGCAAAGGGTAACACAAATTAACATATTTTTGGAACTATAATTCTTATTAAATTTTGCCCATCAAGAAGTTGATACCTATTAACATCGAGGGAATATTTTATTTGATATACTCGCCAATATTAAAATATAAGTATTAATAAATTATGCATCCCTCGATGAATTCCTAATTTAATACATTAATAATATTGTTATATTACTAAATTTATATATTTCCTACATAAAGTTTATAAAATATAATGTTAATAATATAGTTTATAATTGATAATTATTATTCAACCTAAAATAATATACCAATAATGACAATAATTTATTTTAATATTTATAATAAATTAAAAATTAGGAAATTAGAATTAAAACATTATTTAGATTAATATATTAAATATTATATTGTAGATATATTTATAAATTGAATTTTGTTAAGAGAGTACTAACATATTTTGACACTTCATGAATATAGAATTTGTTGTATTGTTCTACATGACATTTATAAACTTGTTTAAAGTTGTCTAAAGTATATGGTGTCCACCAATTTCTCCTTTTACTATTGATGCCATATTGTCTACCTAATAATTATTAATGCATTGGTTTATATATATATATATAAACCATATAAAATAAAAAAGTTGTATACATTGGTTTATGAATTTATTTAAACATAGAATTGTATATTTGTATACGATTAACATATAATAGTATGTCAACAATCATAATTATGAAAGTATACAATCTACAGGATATTAATTATATTAGTTTATTATATTTTATTAATATATAAATACATACATGTATATACATAATGTTTATGAATTGTTATATTATTTAGATTTGTGTGATTCTCTTATAATGTATCACTTATAATTCTCTTATAATTTCAAACGTATAAGTATATTCGGTCAAATGAATATAATATTGAACTCATAAATATCGTAATATATTATATCTATTTCAGTCAAGAATATTACATTGGGTAGAAGGAAAAATAGAATAAATTATCAATAACCCGATGGAAAAAGAATACAATCATACTCCGACTACGCGACGAGAAGTATCGCAAGGCAATTAATACATTACCGATATCTATAGATAGCGATTCTATAGAAGGCGATTCTTCAATAAAAACAAGATAAAACCGATAGCTCAAAAAGAATACGACATAACGGGTGCATTTATAATCACGCATAACTCACAGACGATAGATTATGAAAGATATGCATATATTACTCTCACTATGAGAAACCATAACGAAGGTCAGCGATAGTTGGCTTATAGTTGATACCTATTAATACTTAATAGTTGATATATTATCTATTCTATGCATATATGGATAGAATAAAGTATACTCAATCCTAACTTCTATATCACGGATCGTATTGACTCATTAAGAATATTCATCCCTTCCATGTATGAAGTAAATTATCTTCTCATGAGATCTCACAATAACCCTACCTATCTCATTATACCACATACTTTCACCATTATTTTCTCATATTTGTTGTGGATATTATATTTCAAACTCACTAAACTTACTAAACTATAGTTATAACTCTGGCCAGATGTTATCCTATCTATAAACTTCCATAATCTCTCATATTTAAAAAAACTAAAGTTCTAACAAAATTCCTTTGGCAATTATCGGCCGATCTTTCCATATACTCTTATTAAGTCAAATATTATAATTAATTGTATCCAAACAATATATATATATATATATATATATATATATATATATATATATATATATCCGCCATATTGCAGATCTAATTAATACTTCCAAATATTCACTACCATATATTTGCTGATGATATTTACTGTTTACATTTTCCCCCATAAATTATCATAATACCATTAGGTGATACCTATCTCTGAATTAATCGAATATGCAATATTATGGCTCCATCCAACAAACTTCTAATTAATGCATATAAGACTAGTTTATTTCACTTATTTACTTCTTATATATCAAGTATACTTCCTTCCCAAACTTAACATTATTATTATTTTATTTCTCGTTTATTGTTCTCGTTCTTTTTATCATTGTCTTTTTTTTAGAAATGGAAATTGTGTTTACTGATTATTGATATTTTATTATTTATTTAATTATTATTTGTATTACACTATACCTTTATATATATATATACTTTATAGATATGTATTATATAGTTACGTCTTTAAATTCATTGTTATAGTTATATTAACCTGTATAATCGAATCCATGAGTTATTAAATGGCCGTAGATATTACCTAAACCAGCATAGTTTAAGTATCTAAAAAATATGATTACTAAATATGATATACGTGTTTAATAATAATTACAAATTAATACATGGATATAATTACGGACATAAATAAAATAGAAATAATATATATATATATATATATATAATATCATAATTATTTAAATATTTAGAATTAATATAATTTAATAATTTAATCTACATTGACTATTATAATTAGAATTTAGTATGATTAAATACAAATATATATATATATATATATATATATTAGGTTGGAGTGAATTCTGAAATAATGATGGCCGTCTGGTAATGTCTCGCGATAGTGATTTAACGTTATATGTGGAGTTCAATAATGTCAATAAATTCACAAATAATGTAAAATAACTATCACGAGACATAACCAGATGGCCATAATTATTTCAGAATTCACTCCAACCTAATATATATATATATATATATATATATATATACAAATAATAAAGTGATATTAAAGAATAATAAAGTATATTCACTAAATTACGATATAACTGACTTGGGATAATCTTTGCGATATAAAGGATCTGCAAGCCAGCCAGGTGAAACTCTTATTGTATTATGTCTCGCCATATATGAGGCGTCGCCAGTTATTCCATCCGAACCCCATCTAACATATTGCATACATTATGTAATGTTAATTATGATGTTAATTTTTAAATAATAAAAATGTCGGTGAATTATACTACATTTATTATGTTATATACATGTTATAGTATTTTTGAAAAAATAATGTCAATATTTATTATGTATTAGTAAGATGTTAGATGTTAGATGAAAGAGATAATCATCAAATTAATATAAAATATATAGGTAATTATTTCAGTATGTATATTATAAAATTTATAAGTTTTTTTAATATTAAATTATTAAATATTATTATTAAAATATATAATTAGAATTATATTATTGTAAATATTATTTTTTAAATTAATTTAAACAATAATACGTTTAATTGAGTGTATATATAATATATATATATTGAATGTTTATTTAGACACTTAAATAAATCATAAATGATTTCTCAAAGGTGTATATAATAGAATACAAATAATAAAAGTAGGTAAACAATAAATACCAATAATAATAATAATACAATAAAATAGAATAAGCCGTACGGAAATTAATTAATAAAATAATAATGACAAACAATATTAATAATTCAGGTTACCACCTGAGATCAATTGTTGTATATATTTCATGAATGTTTTATGCGATTTTATGGATCTAATATAGGGCGGGAGTGAATTCCATAGCTTAGGACCAATATAA
Organism: Osedax fenrisi; assembly: GCA_964019155.1. Classification (NCBI taxonomy): domain Eukaryota; kingdom Metazoa; phylum Annelida; class Polychaeta; order Sabellida; family Siboglinidae; genus Osedax; species Osedax fenrisi. The sequence goes on from OZ025239.1 coordinate 104,177,486, forward strand.
CTCAGTGCCCGAGTATTCATTTTTGAGGGACGTAGAATAGGGGTAGATAGAAGGTGAGATGCATGGTTTCTAAGTGATGGAAGGGGAGCTCTTTGTACTAGAGAAGCAGAAATATATGAAGGGCAATTTGAAGAGTATATTGAGGAATGAACAATAGATAATATGCGATAAGCAGAGCGTTTGTTAAATGTGAACCATGGAGATATGTGTTGGTATGAGGAAGTAGAGGAATGATCTCGAATACGTAGGTTATATGTTGTACGGATTGATGAACGAATAACTCGATTTAAGGGAGAGATAGATGATAATGGAATATTTATAAGGATTGAGGAACAGTAATCTATGCGTGAGAGTACAAGGGAATTAACTAGAGTTTTAGTAAGAGATACAGTAATTGATTTTCGTATTTTTCTAATTCTAAATAGATGATAATTTGCAGATTTAGTGATGGCAGTAATATGAGGAATGAAGGAAAGTGTAGAATCAAAAAGTACACCTAAGTTAGATGCAGTAGGAGAAGGAGATATTACAATATTATCAATAAGAAAAGGAGGGAAGTAAGTTGGTGATGGAGAAAGATTCAACAATGTAGTTTTGGAAGTATTAAGGAGAAGATTATTAGAAATAAGCCATTCTTTAATGTCATTAGCACAATTAGAGAGTTGATTATTGAGACCTGGTGATGAATTAGTTGGAAGAAACATATATAGTTGTATGTCATCTGCATAAAGATGGTAATATATATTTGGATATTTAGATATTATGGATGGTAATGGGTATAAATAAATTGAGAAAAGTGAAGGACCGAGTACTGATCCCTGGGGAACACCATATTTCATAGGAGAAGGGGAAGACAAAGAATTATATATTTTTACACTGCTACTACGGTCAAATAGATATGAAGTAAACCATGAGAGGGCAAGGTCTCTAACTCCAAGCAGGTGTAGACGGGACAGTAGAATTGTGTGATCAAGCGTATCGAAAGCACTGGATATGTCCAGCATTACTAGTTGACAGCAGTTGTTAGTATTAAGGGTAGAAGTGATTACATCAATTACGTTTAGTAGTGCTGTTTCTGTGGAGTGTCCTCGGCGAAAGCCACTTTGTTGAGGAATATGGAGATTATTGGCGGTTAAATATGAGATTAGTTGACGAGAGACAACTCTTTCCAAAATTTTACTCACCAAAGGTAGCTGAGAAATTGGGCGATAATTGAGAAGTGAATCAGGATCGAGTGAAGGTTTTTTAAGAATGGGAGTGATTATTGCTTGTTTAAAAATTGAAGGGACAGTACCGGAATTTAGGGAATATGAGATGATGTTACAGATAGTTGGAAATAGATAATCGGAGTAAAGTTTAAAAATAGATAGTGGAACAGGATCGGAGGGAGATATCGAAGAGGATGCATTTAGTAGTTTAGATATGAGAGATATATGTGGCGGACGAAAAAAACTTAAGAAAACAGATATAGGTGGGGTAACTATGATTGAAGGATAATTGGCAGTAAGGGTATGGTTATTGATCTTTATTATGATGGAGTCAATCTTATTAGAAAATGTTTTGGAGAAAAGACAGCTTAATTGTAATGGAGAAATGTTAATTATAGATGGTAGAATGCTGGTTTTGGGGGAGATAACAACTTATTAGCTAGTCTGAAAAGTCGTCGGTTATCAGAAGCAAGATCATTTATAACCTGAGTGTAATAGCTAGATTTGGCATAGGAAATTGCTAACTTGTAGATCTTACGTTGCTCAATGAATGAAGCTCTAGAAGATGAAGATCTCAAGGATATGTATGTTCTTTCAGATTTACGAAGTGATCGTTTCAAGGACATGAGGTGGGAAGTAAACCATGGGGTATCAGGATGTAGAGTTACTGATATAGTTTTTGAAGGCGCATGTTTATCGAGAAGATGGGATAGTATGGAATTTAATACAACTGGAGAATAACAGTAGTCACCTAAAGCAGAATGTAAGTCAGCTAAGAATATCATGGAATTAATTTTCTTAATGGGTCTGTATGTAATACGTGTTTTCTGAGTAAGAGTGATAGTAAAGTTAGTTTTGAATGAGATAAGGAAGTGATCGGAAAGTAGATCAAGCCTAGAAATATTACTCACCACGAGTTTAGAATGGAGAGAACTGGAGAATACAAGATCAATAATATTGCCATTTATATGAGTTGGGAAATTGACATGTTGTGATAGGGATAATGAATGTGTTAAATTAGTGAACATAATATGTGGATTTGAGGTAGCATTAAAATGATAGTTGAAATCACCAAGTATAATAGGGTGGTATGTGGGTGAACTAATGAGATCAGTAGCAAGATCGTTAAACTCACTTAGAAAGGAAGCGAATTCTGGTTTTGGCGGTCTATAAATGACAGTAATGGATATAGATTTGTTTTTTTGGGTGAATGATATGGTTAAGCAGTCATATATATACATATATTTATAGTATATATAATATATTTCATTGTTAATTATTATGTGAATACAAATAATATAGTTAACAGTTCGTCATTATATTCTGTGTCCATCTTTTTGAAATTGATATAGTAAATATTTTTCCAGGAATAAAATATGTTATAAATATAACTGCTTTTAGCTATATCCGCCTGAATACGTGATGTATTATTATTATTATTATTATTATTATTGTTATTATTATTATTTATTTAATAATGATATTAAGGGTTCACGTTAAATAAATTTTATTTAATTAGTACTTAAAGTAATGTATATATTACTATAGTATACATTATAGTATTACATTACAAGTAGGGGAAAGTAACTGAATACTGACAGTGGCCGTACTCTCGGTATCTCAGTAACCATAAATCCTACACAAAAATGTTTGATGAATAAAATATTCATAATTATATAAATAGTCTAAAAAAGTATTTTTTATTTTTTAATTATTTAAAATATTGCTGATATATCCAATAAACTGGTTTTTTTATCATGTTTTTAAATTTATGAAATAAAATGTCAACTTAAAACCTTCTCAAGAATATAAAAATATATCGATATAAAACATAATATATTATTAAAAACTAAATAATTCTAAACATTATATACATAATTTCTATATTTGTTATCAAATATTCATTAAGTTATAAGCATATATCTAGAGAATATATAAGTCCCTAATACGGACACTCTAGATTTATTGTTACGGACACCCTATAACAATCAGCGCGCAGCGTATGAACTTTTCAGATTTTCATAAAAATCGCGTGCGTAATAATATTAATACCACCAATAAAGCTAAATCTAAAACTTGTATTATTTAGATACTTACATTATATTATTAAATAAAAAAAATAAAAAAAAATAAATTATTAAATAATTAAATTAGAATATATTGTTTATAAAATTAATTATAAATAATGTAATTATAATTTGTCTGATTGATTCATCAATAATATATCGTTTATCTAGTAGTATATAGGGTTCCGTATTATAATACAGGGTGTCCGTATTCGGACATGGGTACCGAATACGGACACCACCGTTATCTATGGAATTAAAAGATTAAATAAAATTTTAAATTCACAATAATATCTATAATCATATAATATGTATATATTGTAATTTTTAAATAAAAATATTGAGTCATCAAATGTTAAGATCATGTATTGTTAAAGTGACCGTATTATGTTACTTTCCCCCATTACATTATAGTATACTATCTATTGCCTATCTTATAGTTAAATATGTATAAGAAAATATCAATATAAACACTAAATATTCTATAATAATAGTATAACTATAACTATAATCCTAATAAAGTGTCTATATTAGATTATACAAATATTAAATATTACCCGCACGTAAAGGGAATCCAATTTCGCGTCATGCATAATATAATCTGGATATCCAATATGTTCTTTAGTGGCATTCAACTACAGAAATAGACATGTAGTTTGTTATAATACATTGCACAAATTGCATATTTATATATGGAAGGATACATAAATACCGTTGTTATATAATATATAAGTAACTATTAGTGTTGCCTATTGTTATTATCACTGCCATATTGCGGCCAGCTATTATATTATTTATTGACATGCGTATAGCTAGTTTAAATAATAAGAATATATTACAATAGTTATATACATAGTTATATATGTTTCTAAATAGTTATATACACAATAACATATATTCGTTATAACTATATCATTATAGCATATATTAGTTAATTAGTTAATTAGTTAATGATAACTATAATACAATGAGATACGTACAGACGTTAAGAAGATAAGTATTACATGAAAATTGTGCAAACACATGTCAGGTATACATTGTACACATTGTACATTGTACATTGTACACTGTACAATCGAATTTATGTGTTAAAGTACATTGTCAACTAGTTCTAGATATATGTATATATGGATCATATGTATATAAAAAAATATGTATTATACGAATTATTTGTTTAGATAATTTTGAAGTATTTTAATTTTTTATGTTATACATAATTATTTATTAATATATAAATTAATATTTTATATGTAAGAGTTTATTTTATTATATTAATTTAAAATAGATGTTTATTATTAAAATAAGCGATGCGAGAAATTTCTGTACCAGTAAGTTTAGAAATGAAATGATTAAATGAATAACTGAATTAGGTGACATGAAAACTAATAATATTATATATATATATATATATATATAAATATGGATAGATAAATATAACGGACATATAACTCGACAAAACAATTCTTCAAAGCTATGTCGAAGGTAATAGAAAAAGAGGAAGACCAAAGAAAAACTGGTAAATGATATTTTTGAAAGTCTCTAATCTCCCTCTTCAGCAACTTTTAGTTATTGCAAAAGATCGTTATAAATGGAAAAAGTTATTAAAAACATTGTCATGTTATCCCCTACGATGCCTACGTCACGGGACTAAGTAACTAAGTAAGTAAATATAGCGTTATAACATTTTAAATTATTAAAAAATTAATCAATATTAATGATTTGGGGATCATTGAAGTAAAACGTGGTTAGATATATATATATATATATATATATATATATATATATATATATATATTAATATTAACCTTTTCTCTTGCATACATGATAGTGTTCCGTTGCATCCACTTTGAAATATCGAACCTTTGTTTTAAGTTAGCTTTGATATCTTTTAGCATGGATGTAACCTGTATATTTATTGTTAACTACAATTCACAATAATATAACAGTATATATATACGTATATATACGTATATGTAGAGAAAAGTGTAAACACACTGTTTTAGTAAGATATCGCTTAATTATAATGTTAATTTAGATATTTTAAATTAAATTAGTAAGTCCTCGAACAATATTTGACAATATACGTGACAATATTTGATATTAATTTTATAATTTAGTTCATTATTTCTAATGAATTAGTATATTAAAGGCATTACATGGTTAAATATTTATTTCTATATACATATATATATATATATGTTTTTTGTTGTTATAATTATGGTAATGAATATTATGTTATTTATATAATTTTATATTTATATAGGTAAATAATTCAAATTAATATAAATACTATCAATAACTGAGCAACTCAGTTATTGTAATTAAATACACCTCGATATATAATCTACATTAAACATAACACTAAACATAACATAACGATAATCTATCGATTAGAAGCCGCTCTTATATTAATGAATCCATATTTTAAAGAGAGCCAATTATTTGTCTATTATTACAAAAAATTATATAAAATTATTACTAAATATTATTTAAGACATATTAATATGCCTGAATGGTATTTTAACTAATTCATACTGCCTGCTCATATGACGCTATAGCCGGTTGTTTTAAATTATTCATTAGTTATTAAATGTTTAATTAAATAAATAACAACCAATAACCCAGGAAACACATACTTTTTCAATCCGTATTAGATCCGGATTGCATCTGGATTAATTTCGGATCAAGATAAATGTATCCGGATCCTGATTTAATCCGGATTAAATTTGAATCATAGGATCCAAAAATATAATTTTAATTAAAAATTAATTATTTTTACAATATACAAAGTTTGATGTTTTATAAATGAAGATTATTATATATTTAATATATTAAATATACGAATATATATTATATTTGAGATTATATAATCTCAAATTTGTTTAATAATTATTTGATACGAATTATATCCAGATTGGATTCGAATAAAATGTCGGATTTAACCTTACATTTGTTCTCCTTTGAAATCCGAATTCAATCCGGATTATAATCCGGATTCAATCTGGATCATAATCCGGATTCAATTCGGATTTCAAAGTAGCCTAAATACTCGACTTTGATCCGGATCTATAATTCGGATTGAATCCGGATTAATATTGGATTGTGTTTCCTGGGAACATACTATTATTCCTATATTAATATATGTAAATTGTATCCTGTTAATATATCATACACTTATATTTATTAATATTAATTACATGAATATAATCTATATATGTAAGTATACTTACATATATATATATATATATATTGAACTGCCTGTGTGGCTCAGTGGCTAATGCGTACAAGCAGTAGGACACGGGTTTGAGCCTCGTCCGGACCATTAATTAATTTTATAAAATAGGTCTTAACATATTATTTAGAAGTGATCTTATATAATTGTGTATAAATAAATGATCGGCTCTCATTAAAACCACGGATGCCTTAACATGAGAGCGGCTTTGAAGGGAAATTAGAGCCATATATGGTTATAAGTTAAAACTTCATCTAAGTTCCTGGATGGGATGAAAGGACTCCACCAAATAAAAATAACAATAACAATAACAATAAATATATATATATATATATATATATATATATATATACTTACGTATACTTACATATCTGTACACATATAGATTATATATCATAATCTACACATCCACATGTAGTATACTATAGCATAACTATAACTATTTAGCGGAATAACTATTCAAATTAAACTATAAGGAATATCATTTTGTCAAATAAAATATTAATATATTATTATAATAATTAAATTGTACTCATATATGAATACAATTTAATATATATGAAGTTTTATATATCGGTACGTATATTATACGTCGTATAATCCTATTCAATTATTTTATTTCGATATTACACTCGGAAGTAGGTCTTCACACGAATTTAAAATATATTTATATCGTTATTGTTACGTATTATTCTTCAAAAGTAATGTAATATTAAAAATTACATATGTAATTTTTATAATCTAATTTAATCGATAAACAATAAATTAATCATTAATCATTAACTCTCAAATTCAATTCGAAAATCGCAATATTTAGTAAAAGGTATTACCATGTTACCGAGCCATTATTAAAAATGTTGGACCATCTATCGACATGACTATATTTATCACATGATGCGATTTATACGCTTTTCTCAATTGTCATATATTGGCTATAGCCTCATATATTAGTTATAACTTCAAGGCGTCAACTTCTATATTCAGAATTATCTCGTCTATCGTTAAAATAGCGATGAAAAATATTATTTATATAGTTTTTCATTATTATTATTATCACATATTACATAATTTAACATATTATCTATAGATATGTTAACCGCGGTTTCCCAAATAACCCACAGTCATTTAATTTTGAAATAAGTTTGTTCAATATCGAGAATATAATAATTACACAATCGTATACATACACATACACACACACACATATATACATTCACACCTACACGATAGCTAATATACAGACAAATTATTGAAAATAATGAAAAGTTCAAATGAAAATCAAAGATGAAAACTATAATTATAATGTATTACTCAATGATTATTGTCTATTATATTACAATCTATGTAAATATACACTAAACAATATCGATAACGTGGGCAAGCGTACTTTTTGGTTCGATATATTATAACAATAATAATAGACTCAAATTTTTGTAAAAATCCATTAAAAGTGTATCAATGTAAGCACTCTTAACGTAAGACGTCGTACGTCGTACGTTTACATATTTAAAATAAACCTCACTCATTTCTGTTCTGTGATAATACTTCTGAACGTACATACGAGTAACTGCGTACTTCATGAATTTTGTAACCACGTATTCACATTCCTCATTCCTTGGTTTCTTTATCAGCGGATTAATAAATAATTTGTTTATAAAATATCGAAAATCTGGTCCCATATAACCGACAATATTGTAGATCATTGTGAATATTTGGTAGTTCGCCAGAGTTCTATCGATATTATATATATATATATATATATATATATATATCATATAGTATGGATTATATTACATAATAAATGTATGTATAATCATACTTATAATAATAATAATAATTATAATAATATATTTAATAAAATATTATAAAAAGTAAGTTAATTATAATTATTTTATTTATTTAAAAACTAAAATTAATCTAAATATTAAAATATCTCACTATTATTAAAATTAATAACTTGTTACATGGAAGGCTAGACATTAACTTCTAAATGATTAATGTATACTTAATTATTATTATATGATTTATGAAACGTATACATTGAAAAAATCTATATAATTAGATATTTTAATTTATACAATATATATATATATATATATATATATATAGTATGTTACATTTATATATCTATATAATAAGTTAAGTAAAATAAATAAACCGGTTTGAAGTTCTTTCTAAAAGATTCACAAGAATTTTGAAGTAATTATCCGGAGCATACGAGATAATAATTGTGCTATCATTAACTAGCGGCTTTCCCATTTTTTTTAATTGTTTGTTGAAATAATCATCCCATGGTATCCTCTATAATGATATTGATAGAGTGCATTTTTAAATATAATAGATTCATATAAACTAAATATTATGAAATAGAAATAGGTATAATACTGTACTTGAGTAGCCTACTTACTAACATCAGTTACGTGTGTTTTTAATGTCTTCAGAGTGTATTTCTTGTATGTTCGGCTATCCATATCATAAACATTGCCACTCCTAGCCTATATGTGTGTTTATGTGTGTATGTACTTTACATTGATATATGTATGATTCTTAAGAATATAAATATTAGTTAAATTAAAAAGTTATCATTAAATTAGCACGTATATTCTCATATATTGTACAACTTTATAAAAAACCTGATGATTTAATAAGCATATATGTATACAGGCAAGCTAATTTATTTATATCATATTTTACAACGATATCACTTATATAAATGTAATAATTGGATATATATTTACTCGATATCATAATAGTAAAGGTATGTCCAGTGAATATGAATAGATTAAGATAAGGATCTCGTATTAAAGAAATCTACCGCTGAAAGTTTCTTTTCGAATTCGATAATATCTTTAGCATCTTGTCTCAACAAATTTTCTTTTCTCATAAGTCCTACTGTACCAACAATGAAATCTTCGTATCTCTTCAAAAAATCGTTGTTTCTATAATTACCCTTGCTACCAAGATTCATGAATACTTGATCGATCTATTACAAATGAGAATAGTTACAACGTTGTTATAATGTAATCATATATTTATAATCTATTTTTCTTTGTAATAGTATACACTATATAATTGTATATCGATGTTGTCTCGATAAACAGTATATCTTTTATGATTACCATGGTAATGCCATGCATGGCATACCATGCATGGCATATCCCAAATATTTTAATATATATATAATATATATATATTATATACATATGTCAATATGTGTTATATATGTTAATATATATAATATACAGTCAACTCCCGATAAGTCGGACTCGCAAGGGACTGGGAAAAGTGTCCGACTTAGCGAGATGTCCGACTTATCCGAGATTTAGAATTACATGCAAATAAGACATGAGATGCGTAGCGTGAGTTAAAGGGTTAACGAAATGTGGAATTATGCAACAATCAACAACTTAAAATGTTATATTCAATAATATTACTTACTAAAATTATAATATTCATTATTTAAAGTAAACATTTCTGACAATTTATAAAAAGTCCGACTTATCCAGTATAAAAATCATAAAAATGACTATAATATGTGTCCGACTTATAGAAAAGTCCGACTTATCCAATCCAACTTATCCGACTTATCCGATTAATTTAACATGGAACTAGATACAAATCCTACCAAACCAACTAAATGTGTCCGACTTATCCGTAGTCCGACTTACCGAGAGTTGACTGTATATATATATATATATATATATATATATATATATATATATATATATATATATATATATATATATATATATATATAATAATATTATTATTTTTATTATTATGATTCCTTTCATCCAATACATAAACTTAAATGAAGTTTTTATTTATAATCAACTATCAATATAATATAATGGCATCCGCGAATTTTAATGAACACCGATTATTATATGTATAAACTTATATAAAATGACTTTTACATATTTAATAATATATATTATGTTAATCATATATTAATATTATAATAGATACAATATGTTAGCTCTAATATATTAGCTCTTAGATATATAAAAATATTGATGCATTAATAATATCTATAACAAATAATAATAATAGATGCAATAAGTATGGACATTAAAGTAATGCCGATACTATACGAGCAGCGATATTGCTATATATAACTAATATATAATTATGATTACACTAATAACGATTAAGTACGCATAATTACTAAAATAATATATATAATAAATTATCGTTAACATATTGGTTTAAAAAATTCGAATAAAAAAGAAGAAAAAATGTAAAATAATTTTAAACTTATTTTAAAATAATCCACAATAAAGATTTCTGTACATCGCTATAGCGATTATAGGCAATCGTAATTGTGATATTATTGGTAAGCTAACGTGTAATCTATATATAGACGGTTGTTCTTTGTCGAGTTGTACGAATTGATTGAAGAACGTATGGACGTTCAATGTTCTCAAATGAAACGACAGGTCAAAAGTATCCGCATTACGTTCATCGAAATACGTCATTATCATTGGAAACAAATTATCTATAATAATGTATACATTAAAAATGTACACATAGGTATATATTTTATCGGGCGTATTTTGTATATAAGTACTTATATACGTATAAATATATTCATAATTTATTATTATCAAATAACTATATTAGAATATTTATTAGAGTACTATATATATATATATATATATTTATATAAATACATATACATACACTGTTAAAAATAAGGGTATAACATTATTAATTATATGGTATAACATATGGAAATACGAGTTATACCATACAATTACGTTAAATGGTATAAGATCACATATTATATGGTATAGCATTTGATTTTTTTAGTTATACCATATAGTTTAATTGAAATGGTATAATATCACACATTATATAGTATAACATTTGTTTTTTTAGTTATACCATATAGCTTAATTTAAATGGTATAAGATTACGAATTATATGGTATAACATTCGTAATTTTTAGCTCTACCATTAGCTATTAAATATAATGGTATAACTTTATGAATTATATGGTATACAATATGGAAATACCAGTTATACCATAACATTTTAAAATTATGTTTATATTTGATTGAAAATAAAATGTATAAGAAATATAATTCATAATAGTATCCTTCATAATATCCTTAATATAACAGTCTACTTATTGTTGTGTTATATTATTACAGACATACATTTATTGCTTCTAATTGCAATTAAACTGGTTTTCAGAAACTATATAGATTCCCCCTATAGGGAAATATGTATACATATACATATTTCCTATATTTTATATACAAATACTTATAATTATTCGAGTATATGTATATATATATATATATATATATATATATATATATATATATACACATAATTCCATTTTATTTATTAACATATTTTATTTCCACTCTACACTCAACATGAGAAGCATTTATTGTTCATTACAATATACATAAGGTATTTATACTTATATTATATATATATATATATATATATATATATATATAAATTATATAATATTATATATAATAATATACAATTTTATAATATATAATTTTATAATATATTTATATATTATTTATAATATATAATTAAATTGTTAGAATATAATTATATAATTATATATATATATGTTATAACGTCAAAGTTGTAGATATATCGATTAATGTAATATACATTTAAATCTATTTAGCATTATGTAACAGAAATCGATATATCTACATTAAAACTTTAAACTATAGTTCATCTATAGATGTCGGTGTCTCGCTCTGTGTTAATTGCATAGCCATCCGTGTAAATGTTTGTTTTTCTGGTATTTTATATTGTTATCGTCTGTAAAGTATATTTCGTTATTTTTCTATAGAATAAATTCCACTCGGTGAGATTGCCTCATTATTAGGTTTGCATCTCATTGGGTAGGTACTATTATTATTATTATTATAATTAGTATTATGTTATATTATTATTATGTTCAACAGGTCTTTGCATTGATTAATAAACTGTATTAGAACATTCACTTTATTACATATATATATTATAAAATTATGATAACTATATGCTATATATTAATATGCAGGAAACTGAAGAATTATTTGCAGAATTTCAAATTTGACTTAAAATATTAGTAAAAATATTTAAAAAATATTTTACTTAAAAACTGTCGGAGAGGAATAGTGAGTTGATGGGATGAAAAAGCATATAACGTATATATAAAAATATATAGACGAATATATTGATGTACTAGGTGCGCTACTACGCAAACTGACCAAACAGGTAATTTAGTTATCTAATTAATAACATTAGTTAAATATCTATATAACATAAATATGCAATTATATTTTATTAGTCCATGGATTGTATACTATATATATATATATCCATATATGGTCAATTATTTATTTTATTTTTAACACACAATGTAATTAAATTTAAATAATATTACTAATAGGTATATATATATAAATAATGTTAACTGTTGTACACATATTATCAATATCCTTTTATCCTTAATCAAATATAGATTAAAAAGTGTATAATTAAATATATAATATAATATTTCCTAAAATAGATGATGGAATATTATATTTTATGATGGGAGTTTGCGAATTATTGAAAAATGATTTTACAATGAAAATAAATATAAGGTTACTTAATAATTACTTAATAACTATAGATTTAATATAATAGTTATTTTATGATTTTTCGTATGCTAATTCAAAAGTATAGTATACCTTCAAAGATTTTCCAAAGGACTTCGCAATATCTTTGATACCTTATTATATATATATATATATATATATATATATATATATATATATATATATATATATATATAACTGCAGTAATTAATATAATATATTGGATTTTTCTAATTACAATTCTAAAGTATATTTTATATAGTATTATCATATATATATATATGATATTAACTGTATAAAGTTTCTTATAATATACATATTTGTACTATTATATAATATACAATATTATTATATACTCTAGTATACTATATACTCTAGTATACTATATACATATATATATATATATATATATATATATATATATATATATATATATATATATATATACATATTACTTATATACATATTTGAATTTTAATTGCAGGAAATAATGACTCCATATATCAGAAAAGAGAATGCTTATTATGTGTGTCGATAATTGTTTGGTTTTCGTTCAAAATAATTTATTTCGTATTTTATTAAGTGGTATTGTTAATTTTATTTGTTTCATAACATGTCCTACAAACATTAATTGTTTATATAATTTTGTATCACGTTATTTATTTTAAAATATATCTGTTAATTAACAATATTGTTACACCAAAATATGTGGTTTTTATTAAATAAATTATCATTATAAATGTTGATTCCATATATAAATTAATAATATAGAATAGTAAGTTATTATAAATACTGGTATAAATTTAAATAAAATATTGTATAACTTTTAATAAATTATGATATAACTTTAAATAAAATATAGTATAACTTTTAATAAATTATGGTATAACTTTATATAATATATGGTATAACTTTATATAATATATGGTATACATTTTAATAAATTATGGTATAACTTTAAATAAAATATAGTATAACTTTTAATAAATTATGGTATAACTTTATATAATATATGGTATAAATTTTAATAAATTATGGTATAAATTTATATCAAATATGGTATAACTTTTTATAAATTATGGTATAACTTTATATAATATATGGTATACATTTTAATAAATTATGGTATAACTTTATATCAAATATGGTATAACTTTTTATAAATTATGGTATAACTTTATATAATATATGGTATAAATTTTAATAAATGATGGAATAACATTATATCAAATATGGTATAACTTTTTATAAAATATGGTATAACTTTATATAATATATGGTATAAATTATGGTATAACTTTATATAAAATATGGTATAACTTTTTATGAAATATGGTATAACTTTTTTAATTAGTTATACCGTAAATGGTATACCAGGACGCCATGGGGTTATACCATTTTTTAATCAATGTTATACCATTTATTTCTAACAGTGTACCTATACTGCTCTAGTGTGTTTGACGCCTAGGCAAGCTTGCCAACTGAATATATATATATATATATATATATATATATTAACGAAAATCATAATATTTTGAACATTCTTTTGCTATGATGCATCACATGATCAATATTATATTGCTATATAATTAATATAAATAATATAAATAATATATTAATTGGTCATTTTGTAAATAATATAACTTCAATATTTACTTAAACAAGTATGTATACATATATATGATATATCATCAAGGAAACATCATAGGCTGTAGATATATTTTGTATTGATATTAAATTATAATTATAAATATATATTATTTATATAATATATACAATATATACTATAGTAAATATTAATTAATGTTCGATATATAAAGTTATATATATATATATATATATGTATACATTATTATTTCTATTTTAGAAACAAGTAATTTAGATGCCATATTCTTTTGTATTGGCATCATATTTGGCTTTGTTGCATTAGTAGTATATTTATACAGTAAAAAGAGTGAAGGTATACCTATAGGTCAAGTATTATATATATATATATATATACATGAATAACACATGTAATTACACATTTAAATGTATTCTTCACCATGTTTTCTATTATATAATAGTGATATCACAGATTATTATAATATATCGAATCGAATTTGCAAAATATAACCTTCTATCTCTCATAACACAATACATCTTAAAGTCTATTATAACATTGTATACATATACAGCATCGTATATCATATGTTATTATATAACATATATATATATATATATATATGAATAATAGTGTATACGTAGAAAATAAGTGTAAACTATATGATAACTACGTGTATGTAAGACATGTAAGTTCGTACATTTAAATAAGTACCTCGTTAATTCTGATCTTTACGATCATCGTATTAGAAATATCGTATATATATTTATATATTTTTCATAATTATATAATATATAATTTGCCTATATCTGATAGAACAATCATAATGATGATATTACGTATGGATGGTAACCTCCGAGTCTGTATATAGTCAATATTAATTCTGCGTAACCGTGCAGATTTATTTCGGCCTCATTCATACAAGAGTTGTAAAAGTATAGTACCTTTTGAACAGCTCTAGCTTTAACGTCTGATTTTGTTTTTCCGTTAATCAAGTCTATAGTAATATAATAAATATATATATATATATATATATATATTAGATAAACTAAACAATACGTATTTTATAGCTCGTATAATAAATCATGTATATCTCAAAAACATACACGTAACATACGAAATACTAACCGGCTCTTCTCTTGTGTGTACGCTTTGAATACATGTAGGTTTCTCTGTTGATCCTGGTTGTAGGCTTAACTTTGTGATAGTTGGCCCAGTTACCACACGCGTATTCGTAGAAATTATCGCATGGATCGATTCTTAGGTTTCGATATTTCAACATTTTTGCGGCTAGATTAATTTCATGATATTTATATATATATATATATATTATGTTTTACGGTTTTGTGTTTTATATGCTTAACTTCGATTAGTTTTATGTGGTATTCGAAAGAGTAAATACTAATCTCCGTAATTAACATTGTAATTTAAATTAAATAGAATATATATATATATATATATATTATTTTATTTTATTTGAAAATATAATAATGTTTATGCTCTTCCTTGCCATGTTTATGCAAGCATGTTATTATATATCTCAGATATAAGTTGTAAACTTTGACATAAATAAATATATGAAGAGAATGAACTTGGAAACAATTAAAGTTAATGTGTTTATCAATACACTATAATGTACTGTAATGAATTGTGTATATATATATATATATATATATATGCTCATATGCAAAATGTACGTATTATTATAATACTATAGTATATATATATTAATATATTAATACAATTATATTATAATAATATAATACATTTATATATATATATATATTATAATTTAAAAATAATGATTATATGAACTCATAAATTTAAAAATTCAAATTGTACAATTCATGAATAGTGTATATGCACTTGATTGTAACGAGCAGTCGTTCAGCATGTCGTGCACCTATAGGTGTGTATTATACGTTCAATATATTTGTAAAATAAATAAAGTATGAGATAAATAATCCTAAATTAAAAATTAAAAAAAATAAATAATCATTAATGATATATAATTATATTAAATCGAAAAGTTATTCATTTAACAGTTATTCAACTAGAGATAGGTATCTGTTACATGAAAACATTACTTTCTTTAAGAGTCAATACCAACTTAAGTTACACACATAATGTCTATGTAATACTTAATTTGATTATATCTAGGTTATATATTATATGTCAATTATACTATAGTATAGGGGAGAGCGTGGCAGGTTGAGCCGGTTTTTATAAAAACATATGTATCTTATAATGTTATGATTATATTTTAATAAAATAAAGTGCATAAGATATATATAGTTTATGATCAATTAAAAATATTCATAAATCAGTGTAATGATAAATAATTAATTTTATAATTACATTTATATTTTTTTTTAATTTGGCTCAACCTGCCCCATCTAATGGGGCAGGTTGAGCCAGGTAGAAAAAATGCGAACTTAAAGATATATTTAATAAATAAACATAGTTATATATTTATATTTATTAGTTATTTAACAAGTATATGCACCAAGATTAATATCAAAACTAATGAAACTTTTAAGGCGAAAGGTTATATTAGGAGAGAGGAGAAGATTCTCTATGTTTTAATCCAGCATATAAACCAATTATTTAATTATTTAAAATAATTACTCAATTATATATTTAATTAATTAGATTATTATTATTATTTAAATAAGTCATTAATTAATTAAATAAATTAATACATAAATATGTTTAATGATAAACGAGGCAGATTGACCATATATGGTCAACCTGCCCCGTTTTACTATGGTCAACCTGCCCCATATCACTAGTATATATAAAAGTAATATAATTAATTTGTATGTGATAATTTTTGAATTATTTATTTTATAATATATAGTATATTAAATATACTTTATTTATATACCATTAATACTGCTATGTTATTACAAAATATATAATAATATCAAATTTAAACTTACTGTCCTACTAATGAGATTTTCATAAAATATTAATAATTAAATAATATTTTAATTAGTTAAAATAAATAATTTTTGAGTTGTTATACTAATGCTAAATATAATTGTGTATACATGTATTAAAAATTGCATTAAGATATTTATTAAGAGCAGAAATAATTGAGATGGCTCAACCTGCCCCTATGGTCAACCTGCCCCGCTCTCCCCTATTATTATTAGTAATATATATTATTAGTAATATATATATATATTTATATATATTAGTGTTCGAAATGAACCCGAACTGAAGCTCACATTAAAAAATATAACGGTCACGGACCGAACTGAAGCTTTGTTTAAAACGAACCCGAACTATTATTTAATTACAATCCACGACCTAACCGTTGATATACATTGTCAATTTAAAAATTTAAAAACAAAACTGTATATCTTTATTAATTCTATATTATCATAGATAAACCAATAGAAAATACAATATGAATTATATTATGAGTATTATATTATACTAATAATAATTATATAATTATTAGTATTATATATTAGTTTTATTTTACATCATTAGAAACATTTATAATTTGTATTTAAAATAGAGATTTGTCAGATATTTTAAAGTTGAATTAAATAAACAGGTATTAGTTTGCGGGTGTACATCCCGTCTGGATATTAATATAGGTATTAGAATAATATTTAGAAGTGATCTTATTTAATTAAAAATAAATAAATGATCAGCTCTCATTAACATAATTGATGCTTTAACATTAGAGCCATATGGTTATAAGTGAAAACGTCATCTAATTTCATGGATAGGATAAAAGGTCTCTACCAAATAGAATAACAATAACAATAACAATATTATTAATAAGGCTTCTAAGCTTCAATTTTTGTTAAGTTTAGAAGCAAGTTCAAACTATTCCACTTATTTATGAAGTAGGTTCGAACTCTTGCATTATTTTACAAATGAACTTTTAACTATACATTTTGTTTGAGTGAATTCGCTTAAGCTTGAATTCGCTTAAGCTTCGAAGCACCAGTAGTTGGGTTCATTTCGAACACTAATATATATATATATATAATTAGTAGCCGTATACTGTATATAATGTATATATATAGTATATAATAGTATTATAAAATATGCATTAATATAAGATAATTTATCAAAATATAAGTGTTCACCGAGAACAACTATTGGTGTAGATTATACTCTAATATGTCTAATACACACATTAGTTTACATTATAATTAATTAATTAGGTTTTAATATATTTAATATAAATATGATTTAATATTTATAATTATATATCACATTTATTATAAATTGTATACAAACTCAAATATCCCTTGTATATACATGTATTCTATATATATATATATATATATATATATATATATATATATATATATATATATATATATATATATATATATATATATATATATATATATTATTCAGTATTTATATTATATGTAATAATATAATAGATTCCTACCAGTTTCCACGCAAATGTCGGTCAAACAGATATGTTTACTATAGATCCTCATTAGTGTAGAATTGTTTATTCTATCGGTCTCGTATTTATATTCCGAATCCAAAGTAGTGTGTCGCGTATCTATTGTCTTATAGATATCTATTGTGAATTCATTAGCATTACGTAATATGTAGTTGGTAAATAATATGTATACGGTAATATACTACATGTGATTTAGTTTCATTTTTATTATAATAAATGTATGTAAATATTATTATTTAAATATATATATATTGATATATTGTTATTATCAGCTTTATAAAGCTGATAATAGGCAATGGCAGGGTAATTATAGAAGCAATGTTGCTTATCGAGACAATTACCCCTTTATTAACATGATAAGTTTATAGATAAGAGTAATAAATAAATAATAATGTCATCATATTATGACTTCCTGTTTACATATATGTGATAAATAAAATATATAATACAATATAATGAAACTTATCATGTAACTAAATGTAATCATCATATAATAATTTAATCATGTAATAATATAAATAAATGATAATATTATCAAATTAAAAGCTAAGATATACATTAAGCATTAACATAACATAAAGTAAAATATAACATAATGGAACTAAATAGATATCCAACATTTAAAAGTAAAGAAAATAAATTATGAAATATATTAAATAAAATATAGGTTAACAATATGTAATGTACAGAAAAATATATAACATAAAGTAATTTATTTAATGTAAAAAATAGTTTAATGTAAGTCTTGTAGGGGAGGGAAGGGGTAGTGGCCGAGGAGGGAGTAGTGGCCGTTTTAATTAACGCTTAAATGGTGCTTGATAGGATAAAAAGTTCTATATACAATATTTAGATAATCCAAATATCTATATATAGTACATTTTTTTTTTAAATAATTAATTAATTACTCTAATTTATTATATAATAATTGTTTGTCAAATTTTGACAAAAAAACATGATTATATATATTTATGCTTATTTATATGTAATAGTATGTGTATATATAATTAAATAATTGAATCAAATAAGGTGCGTGTGCATCATAAATATAATTATTTAATATTAAATAATTAACAAAATATAAATCAAATACATTACGAGACACCTATCGCATTTTAGGTACTAGCGGCCACTACTAGAGCCTTGCCTTATTTTAGTGCTTTTTTTAATGCCTAATCTAACGTTTATATTATTAGGATAAACACTTTATTATAAAAGTGAAATCACAGTATTCTATAACTATATAATTTCTAGTTAATTCAAAAAAATAAGCGCTTACAATTTAGTATTTATCGATATATTAGAAATCTTCTGAGGCATATTAATTATCGGCCACTATAGTGGTATACCCCCTTCCCTCCCCTAATTATATTTATCATATAAAGTAACATATGTTAACTATAATATTATAGTTTCTTTAAATATAGAAAGAGTTTAAAAATCATTTGGTTTATTTACAATTATTTTTTTAATATTTTTATGAATTAAATAAATGCTATTTAAGTTTGATACATAACTAGGGGAAAGTCCCCGATTACCGACCCCTAAATGATTATTTGTAATAACTTATTCAATATTAAATATATTTAATTGACATTTTGTAATTAGGGTAATATTATGGCAATGAATAAAGTGGCTATTTTAAAATTTTGATATAATTATATTTACAAGAATTAACAGGGGGGTCGGTAATCGGATACATGTGCCTAATACCGACCCCCTTCCCCTATTACCGAACCCCTAAAATAATCGGAGTATAAATAATTGTAGTATTATAATATACAATAAAAATAGTAGATATACATAAATATAATTAATTATAACTTGACGTAATTTATTTTTTATTGAATTTATTTTTGAATAGTAATATTAAATTTAAATTTAAACTTTCTAGTAATTATATTATAATAGTGTATATTATTATTTAATATTTATTTATTAATGAGTATGTATATAATCAACTGGAATTATGAATCCTAAATCTATATCAATGATACATAAACAACTTACGACATATTTTAAAGTAAAATACGAATCTATTTTGATTAGATATTATAAATCACATGGGGTCGGTATTAGGGTAATTTAGGGGGTCGGTAATAGGAAAATAATATGGGTTGCTATAATTAAGATATATTGGTTAATAGTTACTCAAATTCAATTATTTTTATAATAGTTATAAACATTTTATTGTTCTACAATATTATGTACAAAATCAAGTTTTCTTTTAATTAATAAAGTATTTACAATGATTTAAAAAAAGTTATTATTCAAATATTAAAAAAAAAAAAAACAGAATATTACATTTTATCAAATAATAATTGTAGGATTAAATATTTTTTTAAACAAAATACGTTTTCATATTTATCATTAAATTACTAACAGTTCATGTATATATTATTTTTTGATATCTCTTATAGTTACTGAGATACGAGAGGGGGTCGGTATTAGGACGGGGTCGGTAATCGGGGACTTTCCCCTATGACCCCATATTTCTATACATTAAAGTAAATATGGATAACATAAATCATAGTAAAGTTTGATCATGGCAAATGTATTTACAAAGTATGACACATTTTATAATCCATAAAATTTTCAATAATTTATTTTTAAGATAACCTAAATGACATTTACAATGTAGACAAGTATATATATATATATTATTTCAAGAAATTTCGTAGAAGTTATCTGAGATAAAATTATATTATCTATATTTATATTAAATATTATATCATTTTTAAATGACATACAATGCATTTTATCTATATTTATGGATAATTTATTAAGTTTAGACCATAGAAAATTGTCATCACATGCTGATTGTAATTTATAATGTATATTATTAGATTATTTATCACTAATAATTACATTAGTATCATCAGCAAATAATATGAATTTATTTTCTGGATAACATACTATCATATCCTTAATAAATATAGAAAAAAGTAATGGTCCAATAATAGAACCTTGCGATACAATACAAGTTATGGTGTACCGCAAGGTTCATAATATTTGGTAAATAACAAATATTTTATATATCAGATTTAATTTCATTATATTGTATGCATTGTTGTTATATGCATTGACTTACGAGGTTTCCCTCTTATTCCATAATAATCTAGTTTGTTAATTAGCATTCCATAGTTTATAATATCGAATGCCTTTTATAGATCTACAAACAATCCTACACAATATTTATTTGAGTCCAACAATTATATAACTTTCTTTTTTAGTGTTTCAATTGAGCCAGTGTACTTATATTTTTTTCTGAAACCAAACTGTTCATTATTAATAATATTAAATTGATTACAAAAATATAAAAGTCTATTTGAAAATAATTTTTCTAGAATTTTTGAAAATTGTAAGGTTAATAAAATAGGTCGATACTTATTAAAATCGTTAGAATCACCAGATTTAAAAATAGGAATAATTTTAGAACTTTAAAAATAACTATGAAATAATCTATCATCAAATGATTATTAAACATATAATATATAATATATTACAATATAGTATATATACAATATTTATCATATAATTTGATAACATAATTTTAAAATAACTCCATAGAATAATTCAAATCATTCGATTTTATAAATGTTTTTCTGTTTTTCTTTCAAGTTATTTTTAAAATTTAATATTTTATTTTGATTATCAATATTGTCATTTTGTTTTTTTTTATTTTATTAACAACTTTTATTTTGTGATTTTCTATATCCAACATAATACATAATGGTAAATGGCCAGTCATATTAAGTCATATTTTAAGTAACCTGAATATATATTAGATACATTTCAATTTTATAATATATTACTATTAATTTTACAGATTTTTCTGTTATACGAGTTTGACTATTAAATAGATTGAAATAAATTGTTTGATTAAAGTGTATTTAAAACATTATTTGTATGTATATTATCATCAATGTTAAAGTCAACGCATAATCATATATATATATATATATATATATATATATATATATCCTTTTTAATGGTTCCGCCTTGCCATGGTATACCTCTATAGAAGGATATTCGCGAATAAATTAGTTCTTAAGCTATGGTACGGGATTAACATTATCTAGTAGCTTCAACCATTTTACATTAGGGTTGATATCTCTGACTAAATGGAAGTAACCGACATTATGACTTGCGACCAATGTTGATATATCAGCAAATATAACCAAACTATGACAATTACAACAGACAGCTCCAGGGTTAAAGCCCCTGCATACAATACCATCAAGTTTCCGAATGTAGATTGTGATCAACACTAAATACAAAATGATGGTATATATATATATATATATATGCCCGATAGGAAGATATATACCTGATAACAAATACATGATGGCTAAAAACAAATTATTAAAATCCTGAAATATATTAAATATATTCGTTTAGAATTAAAAAAAAAGAAATCGCAAAAAATTTAAAATGAATAACATTAGCATACTTGGAATAGTCATCAATGGATCAATTATGCAGATACCTTTATATACGAAAACATTGGTAATATAACCATAAGTACTAGTATTACAAGCATAACTCACCTAAAACAATCATTATGTATAGGAATTATGGTAGATAAATCTTCAGAAAATATCATATCTGAAATAAATAATGGCTAATAAACATAGCTTTCAGTATTCACTCAAAAAAATCTACAGATAGTAACCAAGGTACCCTTAAATATGTAAAAGATGACTACAATCTGAATATGATAATATTGAATCTGAAGAACCCGTTACAGAGATATTTAAGGGATTGAGCAGGCAAATAATGTATCCAACCACGCAGCCAGTTGTACATTAATTCATAAGATTACTGGTCGGAAATTCTCGAAAATATGTAGTATCAAATTAATAAATAAGAAAGACCTAAACTTGAAGTTGTCAACTATAGAGGAATTGCATTATCAGCAGTAATCGCAAAAATAATGAACAATATTCTATTAAATCACATAAAACTGTATGTTGACCCTTTATTAAGACCTAATCAAAATGGGTTCAGATCCGGTATATCTACATTTGCACACATTTGTTGCACATACTCTTGCACTGAGAATATTAATTGAAGGAATTAAAAGCCATGACCTTGTGACCAATGCATTTATAATTTTTTTTGACTTCAAAAAAGCCTTCGAGAGTATAGATCGCGGAAAAATACTAGAAATATTAGCAGTATTGGTATACCATTTACCATAATCAATGTAATAGCACTATTCTATGAAAAAACTGAATCTATAATTATAACACTTGATAGCGAAACTGAATTCTTCAATATTTCAAATTATGTGTTACAGGGAGATACCCTAGCACATTTATTATTTATCATAACTCTAGACTACGTAATGCGTCAAGTAATTTTAGAAAATGACTACAATTTCGGTTTCAATATAATAGAGAGAAGATGCAGCATAGAACCAGCAGTCGTTATAATAAATTTAAGCTATGCTGACGATATAGCACTGATATATTAAGCATTATACCAAGCTCAAGAACTGTTATATAGAAGGTAAGCTGGGAAATAGGTAATAACTCACGCTAAACACTAGTAAAAAAGAAGTTATCGGATATAACCTACTAAAATCACCATTTATTAAAACAATAAATGGTGAAATAATAAAATAAGTATCCAATTAAAAATAGGAGAATGGTTTTCAAGCTCTGAAAAAGACTTCGAAATAAGAAAGGCTCTCGCTTTGACGGTTATGCATATAATGAAACGCATATGGACATCTAACATGATGAACAGTGTTAAAGATCCTGGTCTTTAAAGCTACTGTTGAAACCGTTCTATTATATAGTAATCAATGCTAGACCATGTACAATAAGCTTTGAAAACAGATAGATGGATGATATACTCGCTTACTCCACATAGATCAGAATATCACGGATGTAAAAGCAAAACTAGCAATGAAAAACTATATAATGGATCACCGAAAACAACAAATATAATCTCTTTAAGAATGTTAAATCTTGCCGGACAGTGTTCTGCGGACACTGTATACGACACAACGAATAATTGCCCATAACCTAATTCCATGGACACCCACACGATGACAAAGAAGAAGAGCTCGGCAAGAGTTTAGGTTTATAGAGACTATATAACTTCTGACTTGTCTTGAGGATTTCGATGAAATAAAATATGTGATGATGACTTGTGGTGAATGGAAGAAACTGTCAACATTGGCTGGAGCGAGAGCTAGACGAAAGGAAATTAAGTAATATATATATATATTTTTATTTTAAAATGTTTTATTGACTATAAAATCATGTGGGGTTATGGGCGTCATGAGAAGAAAACAAAATAAAATAAATAGAGTACAATAAAAATGAAGGAAAAGAGAGTGTATACCTATAGGTAACTATAGGTACAATGTTAATAGGTACGTGGAGAGTTTATATTTAAATAGTGACAGGGATGTCATAAACCTAATGTCATATGGTAGAGAATTCCAGTATGTTGGAGCTACCAAAGAGAAAGCAGATTCATAGTGAGCAGAGAGAGTCGAGCGTTGCACAATTGTCATCGTGTAAACTTTCCTGCTAGCTCGACTAAGGGTCTGAATACTGACCAAGTCTGCTAGGTACTCGGGAGGTCTAAGATGAATCACCTTATGGATGATGCATAGTAGTATATACCTGCAGAGATACCTAAACTTAAGCCAGCCGAGTTATCGCATTAGGGTCGATATTGATACGTACTGATACGTATTGATACGATATAGCACGTCGTTGTATCATCTCAAGTTTAAGCATAAGCTTTAGGGGTAGATTACATACAACTGAGCAGAAGTATATAAGTCTACTGAAAACTAGCGAGTGTATTAGACTTTTAGTCATTGCAATATATGTGTGCGAGTATGTGTATTGTCGTGTGTGTGGGAATGATATTTTGTCATTATGTATTACAATATTTATTAAATATAGTGTGTATCACGTGTAAAAAGTCACATGTCACACTTATAATGCTATTTAATAGTATCAACAGTTAATAACGAATATTCCGATCAATACTTATGTAATAATATAAAGTCATCAAAATAAAAATTTAAAAAAACATTAAAAAATATAAATTTAGTAAGTCTAATTATAAAGTAAGTAGACTCAACAATAAAGTAATGTGAAATTAACAAATAAGCATACATTATTTATATTTATAACTTTCTATATATGTCAAATTCAGAATGTTGTATACAATATACAAAAACATAACATTAACAAATTTTCGAAAATAATATTCATACTTTTTTACATAACATCTATTTTCTTCATGTACACATATGTACCATACTACGCACATACAGACGCATACATATATATAAATATATATATATATATATATATATATATCAGTATTATGTACAAACCATGATGTAATAGTTCAGCTTGACTAGTAGATATATACGACATGACCAGTATTGTACAAACAACGTACAGTAATCTTGTATATACTGTACATATTCTACTTGATACGCTGTGGATATGTGGAATGTGTATATGTTTAAGTTTATATTTAATAATATATATATATATATATATATATTATATTTATCTACAAATTAGTATTAACAATTATTGATTATTAAATATTCTCATATTATATATATAAATATATATAGAATCTTTCATATAAACCCATTTTAAATTAACAAAATCTATCAAAGTAAACCTTATTTAATTGATACTAAATTATAATATGTAGGCTACTTACAATTTTAATATAAGTTAGCATATATAGCCCCAAAGTCAAAAATAAAGTAACGTTTTCCTATTTCTAATTCTAATTCAATTATATCATTATATATATAATGGTCTGTATTTTCAACAATTTTATAAATAACTTCTTTATTTTCAATTATATCATTATCAAATTTGAATACATCATGGAATATTTTAATAATTTAATTTTACATAACTGTGATTATAATGTAGTATAAAATGAAAAATGTGTATAGTTTTATTATGGATTTTACAAATTTACCTCTTGAATGATAATGTATATCATTAAGATAAATTAAATAATTTATAAAATAAGTATAGAATACTTATTAATTTAATTAAGAAATATTTTAAATACAAATACTATATATACAATATCGGAAATCAAAATTCATTATATTTAAAATAATGTATTTCTTTTTTAATATATAATTTTAATATTATAATATGATACTCATTATATACAATTTGTAAATATATGTTTTTGTTATTTAAAATAAATTTATTTATATATAATTTATATTATATATTATATAATATATATTTATATAATATATATATATATATATATATATATATATATATATATATATATTATATACTAAAGTCGTTATCATAAATTCATGATTATAAATGAAATAATAATACTCTGTATTATAACTCAGAATTACAAACCATTAACACTAATAATAAGTAGTACATAACTGCGCATGTCAGTGATATACATACCTTCGTGTATATACTCGTTCCATGATTGTGCAAGAAATTTATAGCCGTGTTGCATATTTATACTATTTCTGTTCACAACAACCACAGCGTATCATTAACCCAAAGTAGAATATCTAATTATATTATATTTCTTTACATCATAGTTATTACTCAATTTATCTATTTTAGAATATTAAAGGTTAGATAATACACTACTAAATCATCACTTACACTCAACTTAACGATACAAATTTGATTATAAATCACATTGGTGGTTGACAAATACTAATAATATATATATTATGTATATAATATATACCATATTGTATCGAATATAGTGTATAGTTATAGTTATACCTACTCCCGTTTGTTTTGAATAAGATTTATTGGCTCAACTTTGAAATACTCGTTTCGGTATTTGTCATATAATAGTATGTAATACATACTATGTATACTATTTGTGTATACTACTAGTGTATACACTATAGTGTACACGATAAACTAATATTAAGAATTAAAATATAGTATATTACAAGATATATATATATATATATATATAGATGTAGCAATGTGAATTAGCTGTTTAATAAAGTACTTTTAATACACAACTATTATAGGATAGCATTGCACGCCATGCATAACGTTACGCATGCTAACGTCTCGCTACAGTGAACACGATTAGCGACTGTTTAATTTAAATATATAATGCTATATCATTTACCTTTGCGATTGCTATATCATATACGCTAGCATTAAGAACCCGGACATATACGGTATGTACCACACACCTATGTTATATGTTATTGTTATGATGTTTATATATATAACTTGCTTATTATTAGTAAGTGATTGTTTTCCGGGTATTGATAATATCATGACCGAAGATAAGTCCACAAAACCCGAAGGTAGACCCCCAAAGAGGGATTTAAGTTATGTTAAACTATTATATTTTAATGATGGTATAGATGTTAATGAATGGATAGGTATGGCGGAGGAATTCGTAACATTTTTAGGACATAATGGGGAGGAGGCGGCTGGATATATATTATATCACATACGGGGTGGCGCTAAGATAGAATTATCAATGCTAGGCGAGGGTATGTTAAGTAAGGAGGTGATTTTTAAAAGATTAAGGAATAGGGGTACGCAAAAGAGGGCACGAAGGGAGAGGTTAAGAGTAATTGTAGAAAGGAGACAAGGTGAGGAGGAAGGTATTACCTCTTTCGCGGATGGGATTCTAATATTGGAATTAGAGTTAAAGGAGGATGTGGACGGCTGGGAATCGTTAATGGTGGACACGTTCAAAAGTAATGTTTGGGATCCGAGGCTAAGGATGGAGTTGTTATTAACGGGTGATCTTAAAATATTCAGTCACGTACGGGAGAGGGCACGGTTATTTGAGTCAGTTAGTGAGGAGGGAAGATGTGGATATGAGGTTAGAGCGGTAAAGGTAGATAGGGTAGATAGGGTAGATTGTAATGATAGCGAGGAAATTAAAAGGTTATGTAATCGGGTTAGAGAACTAGAAAGTAGGAGAATGAATAGTGGTGATAGACAGGGTGAGATACATGTAGAATTGGGTAGACCGATGGTTAGATGTTACAGGTGTGGTAGAGTGGGGCACACATCGCGATGATGTAGGAATATAGCTTTAAATGGTCACCGTCTTAGTAGGTCAGGTGACTGAGAGGGGAGGTTATGAGAGTAAGACCTGGTTGATCGGAACTTGTCCAACAACAAGGGTACACATTGGACATTTAGAAATAGATTGTCTAGTCGATACGGGGAGTCAAGTTTCTATTATATCTGAAGAGGTAGTTAAAATACTTGGTCTAGAGATATCAACATATCTTAATTTAGAGCTAAAGGCTGCAAATGGGTTAAAGATAATACATAGTGGGAATATACGGATAGATATTGAATTAAAGGGGAAGATGGTTAAGGTAGTGGGTTTTATAGTTTAAGATAAGGGGAGGTGTTTAATTGGGATGAATATAATTAGCAAATATAAGGGCAAGTATGGTGAAGAGGTGGAGGGAATAGAAATAAATGCAATTAAGGATCATATAGGATGTGAGATAAAGGAAATGATAGAAAAGTTAGAGGATATAATAGAGGAACATATAGAGCTATTTATAACTAAAGGGGAACCATTAGGCTGGGAAAGAGTAGAAGAACATACGATTAGAACGGTTGATACCATACCGGTTGCTCAACCTTATCGGAGAATTATACCCACTGAAGTAGAATCAGTGAAGAATCAGATTGATGAATGGTACCAAGAAGGTATTATAGTAAAATCTAATAGTGAGTACACCAGCCCATTAGTAGTTATAAAGAAAGGGAACTGACAGATTATGTGTAGATTATTGTAACTTAAATAAGAAAACGGTCAGGGATGCGTACCCCATACCTAGAATTGATGATTCTCTGGAAGCTTTGAAGGAGGCAAACATATTTTCTTGTTTCAACCTAAAATCTGCATATAACCAAATAAAAGTTAACAAAAATGATCAACATAAAACAGCATTCAGCTCTCCATTTGGTCTTTATGAATTCACACCTTTCGGCCTAGTGAATGCCCCAGCAACCTTTCAGAGAATAATGTCAAATCTATTTAGAGATGAAATATTTAAGAGTGTAGTTTGCTATTTAGACGATATACTAGTATTCTCAGACTCGTGGTCTGAACATTTAAAACATGTTAGATTAGTGATAGGTAAATTAGCCAGGGTAGGATTTATACTAAATATATATACATGTAAACTGGGGTTGAACGAAGTCATATTTCTAGGGATGAGTGTATCGGAAAATTGAATGAGAACGAATGGTGAGAAAACGAGAGTAATAAATAATTGGCCAAGACCGGTTAATTTAAGGGAGCTAAGATCATTTCTAGGGGTGGAATCGTATTATAGGAAGTTCATAAAAGGCTACGCCTCAATGGTTGAACCGCTAACTAAGTTATCTAGGACTGGTATTGGGGAAGGAAATATGTCAAGGAAAAGAAGTAAGAGGGTGGGAATTTCGTGGAATAAAGAGTGTGAAGAGGCAATGCTAAAATTGAAAGATAAAATCAGTAATGCCGCAGTTCTAGCATTACCTAGATTCGGAGAAGCATTCATATATGAACTATAGTAGAAACGGATGCGTCTAATAATGTGTTAGGGGCTGTGTTAAGTCAGCGGATAGATGGGGCAATTCGGGTGATCGCATTTGCAAGTAGAGCTTTAAGTACTGTGGAAAGAGTAGAGGTAAACTACTCGTCAAAAAAGCTAGAATTTTTGGCGGTGGTATGGGCAGTATCGGACAAGTTTAGGCATTATCTAATAGGGTCTAAATGCACGGTAATTACAGATAACAGTGCCTTATCATATTTAGAACGTAAAAAAACGTTAACAGCACTGGAAGATAGGTGGGTAGCACGGTTGGCACCGTTCGATTTGACGATAAAATATATATCGGTTAACCTAAATGGTGTAGCAGATGCTTTGTCCAGGAAACGTGAAGTAGGAGATATAGAGGAGACGGATATAAAAATACTGTATGAGGATGATTTAGATGTAAATGAGGTGGTAGTTATGGAAGAAATTAGTGATGTGGAGCTACGGAAAGATCAGTTAGCGGACGTGAAAGTAAGGGAGATTATAAAAGGGGAGAAGATAGGGGATATTTTAGGTTACGGAACGGAGTACTATATATAGGAAGAAAGGACACGGAAGAGGTATTAGTGTTACCGTATACGGTTTATAAGTATTATATATAATAAAGTGGAAGAGGTGCTAATTGTAATTCATGATAATAATGGACACCAGGAGATAGATAGAACTGTTGCTAGAGTAAACCTTAAGTATACGTGGTACGGTATACATAAGGATATTAGAAAGTATATAAATAGCTGCAAACTCTGTCAGGTATGTAAGGACTTGGGTAGAAAACTGAAGGTGGAAATGGGACAATTAACCGCAACCAGGCCATTAGAATTAGTATTCTTAGACTTCGTCACTTTAGACAAGTCATCGGACGGTAGGGATAGTGTGCTAGTGATCACAGATGCCTATACTAAATTTACTAAAGCAGTCCCAACAAGAAATCAACTTGCGGTTACAGTCGCCAAAGTACTCATGAATGAATGTATTTTCAATTATGGCACACCATGTAAGATTCACACCGATCAAGGAAGAAATTTTCAGGCGGAAATAGTGGCAGAATTGTGTAGCTTGTTTGGAATTAAGCATAGTAGAACAACTCCATAACATCCACAAGGAAATGGACAGTGTGAGCGTATGAACCGATCACTTATAAACTTACTGAGGACTCTGAATCAGAACGATAAGACTAGGTGGACAATACATCTGCCTAAGCTAATACATGCGTATAATGTAACACATCATGCTAGTACTGGGTTTACACCCTTCGTTATGATGTTTGGTAGGGAAGATAACTTACCGGTGGACAATAGGTTTGGTAATAGAGGGGTGACCGAAGGGGACTGGATATATGAGACGAGAAGAAAGATGAGGGAGGTCCACATATTAGTAGGAGGAAGAGTAGATAGAGAAAAGTGTAATGATAAGCAGGAGGTAGATGAACTAGAGAACGGTTGGCAGGTTAGAGTTAGAAATAGGGTGTTAGGAAGGAGAAAATTAGCAAATATATGGGGTGACATTAGTTGGACTGTTGAAGGAAAATTTAAGGATTCATCAGCATATATATATTGAGCCGAGGAGAGACTAGAAGGGTAGAAAATAGAAGGACTCTAAAAAAAATAGAATAAGGGACCTATATATGTAAAAATCTGAGGACACATTTATTGTTGGTTGATGGGATAGATGTAGCAATGTGAATTAGCTGTTTAATAAAGTACTTTTAATGCACAACTATTATAGGATGCACGACGTGCATTGCACGTCATGCATAACGTTACGCATGCTAACGTCTCGCTACAGTGAAAACGAATGGCGTCTGTTTAATTTAAATATATAATGCTATATCATTTACCTTTGCGATTGCTATATCATATACGCTAACATTAAGAACCCGGACATATACGGTATGTACCACACACCTATGTTATATGCTATTGTTATAATGTTTATATATATATGTAATAGGTTTATTGAATAAAGATTTCGAATTAAAACACTCTTCTCCATACACGGAGTGACGCGGCTTACGTCGTGCAACTTATATATTAATATATATTATCTTATAAATTACTTATTAATGTAGTTAACATTTTGTATTTAGCTATATTATTTTATTTGCTAACTTGACTTATGTTCTGTTTATAAACATATGTGAATATAGGATTTTAGAAATAAAACCCGCATTTTGAAATCAAAATCTATAAACGTTTGTAGTATACAGTAAATAGTCAAACCCACGATGTTATTTAGTAATTACAGAAGTAGTCATGTTTTCATCAGTTATATCATTCATATATATATATATATATATATATATATATTTTTGTTACTTTATTACTTTAAAGCTACTCTCACGTTCTAGATGACAACATCAGTCATTGATTATCATTGACACGACACCTTCAAAATGAACAAGAGCAGTCCGTATACTTTCGTCTTCGAGATAACAAATACGTTAGAAAATATTACAACGTTATAATTATGACTTACGAATTTCTACTATATATTTCGACTATATATTTTATTAAATAAAGAATAAATCATTCAACAGAAGTCCATGATATTTAGTGACGTAACACCTTAGATATTAACACAGAAGCCCGTGTCCGCCTTATATGCTACCAGCTTAGAGATGACACTATATTTCCGTAACCTTTCTACTTCGAGATAACAATAACGTTAGCAAATATTTATACTTTAACTATATATTTGCTTAAATCAAAAATTAATACATCAAGAGCAGTCTGTGATATTCAGTGACGTGTCGCAGTAGAGGTGAAAACATCAAAGGAAACACACTTGATCTCATTATGCATCCTATTGATTCATATTTAGTTCATTCGATAAGAGCTGGACCTCTTTTTCCGATCATTTCGCCCTACTATTCCAAATATCAGTTAATAAGCCTAAACGTCCTACAATTTCTCGCTCTACTCGCCATCTAAATTATATATCAATATCTCAGTTCTTAACTGACTTAAATAGGTTGCCTACACATGATGCTCAATCTCTTCATAATTCACTAATTCACACACTTGACATCCATGCTCCTGTACTTAATAAAACTACTATATTACGCCCTAATACATCATGGTATACTATTGACCTTTATCGTCAAAAACGATGTCTACGCATGCTTGCATCTAAATGGAAAAAAGAAAAATATTCATCATCATTAACAACATATAAACATTTGAAAAATAAACATCGTATCGATCTCATTAACGCTAAAGCTATGTTTACGCATGACACGTTTATTTCTATGCAATATGATAGCAAGTCACTATTTAAGTTAGCAAATAGCATACTTGGTAGAAGACAAAAATCGCCATATCCTGATTTTACTAATGATGAACCTAATTTATTTGATTCATTTTTCAATGATATAATCACCAATATTATTTCGTCATTACCCAAACCTATATCTATAGCTCTATCGTTCTCTACAACTAATACACTAACTTCCTTTTTTCTACCTTCTAATGATAAACTAATTTGTTTACTTAAAAATTCTCGCAGCTCTTCTTCTCTTGATCCAATTCCTTTATAATTACTAAATGATATAGCTCCTTATATAATATCAAATATAGCTCATATCATCCATGAATCACTTATTTCTGGTACGGACCCCTCATTTTCAAACATTCTCTTATCACTCCTATCATTAAACAACTTTCTCTTGACCCCTCATTCTTTAATAATTATAGACCTATTTCCAATCTTTCAATACTTTCTAAAACCTTAGAAAGAGTCGTTTCAAAACAACTATCTTCTTTCCTGACTACTAATAATTTACTTTGTACTTTCCAAAGTTCTTATGTACCGAACAAATCTACTGAAACAGCAATAACCAGGGTATATTACAACAACTAATATATTATGTGACTTTAATAATACATATGGAACAATTCTTGTTCTACTTGATCTTAGCGCAGCATTTGATACAATTGACCATAGTATTCTTATATCACGATTGGCTAATATTGGTATCACCGGTATTGCACTTAAATGGTTGACGTCATACACTTCTGATCGTACTTCTTCTATTCTTATCAATGGGCACATATCATCTCCTAGAAATATTTCTTACGGAGTTCCCCAAGGTTCTGTATTAGGACCGATTCTTTTTAATATTTATCTACTTCCTATTTTTGATATAATATCTAAATGTCCCCTTATATCAGTCCACTCATACGCTGATGATATAAAACTTAACGTAAAATGCACTTCTGATATAAATTTTGCTCCCAATCTTATATCTAACTGTATTAAATCTATACATACTTGGCTTTCAAATAACTCTCTATCACTGAATCACAATAAAACATAAACTATATTTCTTCACCTCCTTTATCCCAGACGCCCATTAACCATGTATCACCATTTATCATGGTTAACAATCATAATATCTTATATTCTGATAATGTTAAATATCTTGGTGTTTATTTCGACAGTTCTTTATCTTTTCATCGTCATATCTCAAATCTTCTTCGCTCTATAAACTTTCATCTTCACTCTTTCCGTCTAATCCGTAACTCCATTTCCCTAAGTATTTCTATAACTCTCGCTCATCTTTCATATTACCGCTTTTCGATTACTGCAATATTCTCCTTTTATCCTTACCTGGCTATCAAATTAAAAAATTACAAATACTACAGAATGCGTTATTACGATCAATTTTTAAAATTCATCGCTTTTCCAAAATACATATTTCCCCATATTTACATAGATTGCATTGGCTACCAATACAATTTAGAATAATATTTAAAGTTCTTCTATTAACTCATAACTCTCTTCACCACAACCGACCTGAATATCTATCTTCCTTAATCTCTATTCCTAATCACACTGTCTCTTTACGTTCAACTACTTCTTACCTTCTACATCTACCCTCTAAGCTTAATCTACATACCACTAATATTCGTGCATGGCACATATCGGCCCCTTATCTATGGAATAAACTACCACATAATCTACGCTCCACTCAATCCACCACCTCTTTTAAATCTCATTTAAAAACATATCTATTTACTATTGCATTTCCCTGATCATTTTTTTTATCACTATTTATCAATATCTACAATTTTATTTACAATTTATATTAATGTTGAGTATTTTCTGTATTCCTATTTATATTATTATTAGTCTATTATTTTCGTTTATGTTCCGTTATATTATTTTTTGTTTTTACTTTAGACGCCTGATTGCTATGGCACAAAGATTCTTTAAAATAAATTGAATTGAATTGAATCAACCTGTGACCTTTCTCCTTTAAGATGACAATAACGTTAGAAAATAGTTATACTTTCAATTATATATATATATATATATATTTGATTAAGTATAAACTCAATTCATCAACAGTTGTCGATGATATTTAGTTATGTGTCACCTTCAATATGACAACAGCATTCCGTGATAATCAATGACGTGGTGCCTTAGATATAACAATAGAAGTATGTGACGCCTTCGTGATGACCATATAATCTAAGTGAATCCCTCATAGATGCCGACTGATCAACGTACCATCCACATTTCCATCATGCATGCTAGTAGCATTATTCCATATTCAATCTTATATGATATTGTGCATTTAATAGATCGTGGAATAAATGTTCCGCTTGAAGGAATGTAATGAGAAAATGTAATTATGCAAACTTTTATATTGGGACATTAGGTAGTTGTAATTTTATCTTATAAATATAATATTTATATAATGTTATATTTTATATTACTAATATTGTAGGTAATACTTTTTATTTAGTTATCATATTTTATTGGCAAGCTTGACGTATGTTTCTTTATAGACATTTATATGTAACTATATATATAAATGGATATTGGTTTTTAGCAACGGAACACGTATTTTGAAATCAACGGCTACAATGCACAGTAAACCCGACGAAGCGTAATAAGTTATAATGTTATAACACATAACATATATCTTCATCGTATAAGCTAGAATGTCAGTGTAATTTATTAAGTAAAAGTTATTTAAAAATTATTTAAGTAAAGAAGTGGTAATATTTTCATAAGTTTCATTTGTATATATCCTATTTTTATTTTTTTATTATCTTGAAAGCCACTCTAATGATAATGCAATCACATTATAATGAGAGCTAATACATATAAATATGTATCAAAAACTATACACAAACCTATTACTTTATATTAAATATATACGTTTACTTATAACCTTATTTATATATATATATATATATATATATTATATATCAATTTAGCTGACAACAGTAGACCGTGCTTATCATTGACATGACGTCTTCAAGATGAACATCAACAGTCCATATACTTTCACCTTCGAGATAACAACTCTGTTAGCAAATATGTATACTTGCAACTATATATTTACTTAAATAAAAATCACTCAATCCACAGAAATCCATGATATCCAGTAACATGTCACCTTCGAGATCACAACATCAGTCCATGATAATCCATAAGGTTGAGCTTTAGAGATGACAATAGCAGTATATGCTGCCTTCGTGATTATCATGAAATCTCCGTGAAACCCTCTTAGATACATGCTAGTAGTATGATTCTATATTTAAACTTATATTATATTGTATATTTAATAGATCGTGGAATAAATATTCCGCCTGAAGGAATATAATTTGAAAATATAATCATGCCGACTTTTACATTGTGACATTATATTGTCGGTCGACGCTGATTGCGTTCAGATGTGTTTAACGTTACTCATCTGTGCTGGAGGCAATTATTATTATCGTTATAACTATTATTATTACATTATTTATACATTTCTATACATTTCTAAATACTTTAATAATATATCATCATATAAAATTCTCATAACTGCCTTATATAACAGCCTAATTACAGCCTCGTAACATCATCATATAATATCCTCATAACTGCCTCATAACATCATATTATAACAGCCTAATAACATACTCAAAATAGCCTCACAACAGCCTTACAACATCCTCATATAACAGCCTCATATAACATCATATGTCTACACATAAGGCTGTTTTATGAGGCTATTATGAGTATGTTAATGTTAGCTGGGTAATAAGTTATTATAATAGTATACTAATAACTTGTGTTATGGGGTTTGTTCCTGTACATACACATTTTGTTATTGTTTGCATGTAATTTTCGAACTTGAAAGCAGAATTATCATTCAGAGAACCTTTCTCGGTAACATCATCGATAAGATGAAGTAGACCATGTGTGTCATATTAATAAATGTTAATAAGATGGTTAATTGAATCAAACCAAAACCCAAATACATATACCATATTTAATATAGACCTAAACCCAAATCCATGGATTTGGAAACTTAAATCAGATAACATATTATTCAAAAAAAATTATTTTAGACTATTTTCCGTGTACACCATATATCCATTATAATTTATATATATATATATATATATATATTACCTTATCTTACAATGTCGAACTTGATCGGCATAGCATGACAAGTTTCTCTATTTATCTCTGTCTCCCATCCCAATTCATTTGTGGTGTATCCGCTGTCGCCTATAAGTTATGCAGTATACGTTTTCCATGACCGTCCAGGTTTTTGTTGCCTATGTAGAGGTTCCTACAGAAGCACTTCGCTGATCAGTTCTTTTCTGCTTCGCCAACAATGACCCGATAAACGCATCCTATATTATCTAATTGTAATCGTGATCTTCGGGATATTTCCATATAATTCATTTTTAGACATATGATCTTAAGATTATAAATTTGTATCATATATATATATATATATATAAACGATGTGGCAGGTACAACTGTACACTGTACAGTAGACCGGTTCGTACTCAATTTTTTTTCGTACTTTTATAAACCTTCACATCTGTGACAATTATGTATGCTATGATAAATAAGTGTTTAAAATTGTAGACCTATATCTTAAATATTGTTATGTCACGAGACCTTTTTATTTTAACATTGAATACATACAAAAGTTAACATGGGGGAGATATAGAAATAAGTTTTAATCAATTTTTATAAAATTGGATGATTTTTTTTAAGCCAACTATGGATATATCCTAGAAACATATATAACAAGTAGTATTAACAGTACAACATATTTTTCATAACAATCTAGATGCCCAGATTTTATAAAATAATTTTAGTCAAAAAAAATGTCTAAAAATCGTATAATTTAATATAAATAAATTATTACAATTTAATTTAAAAAATTAAAATATATAATTTATAGATAATAATAATACAATTCAAATTAATTATTAAAAAATTAAAAATTATTTTTAGAAAAAAAATTAACATCATTTTTAAATTTTTTTGGATTTTTATTTGAAATATGAAATACAAAATAATTTTACATATTTTTTAATTTTTTTAATTATATTTGTATAAAGGACATTTATATCTAATTTATATCCACAATTCAATACAATCTGATCACTCAAATTTATGTAAAGTATAATTATATATATTAATTTTAAAAAATTAATTATTTTTTTTGAATTATTTTGAAATAAATACTTTGTAAAATGGTGTATTTTCTCGAGTTTTAGGAGACATTAATATTGGTAATTTGTAGATATAAACATGAAATATAGATATTATATTAATAATAAATATAAATAATGGTATATGTTATATTAATTCATTAAATATAATACAAATACATAATTAATTTTAAATATTAATTTAAATATTTGTAAACATCAAAGATAATAAGATGGTGTCATTGCTATTATACATGGAATATTATAGATTTTATCTTAAAATAATAATTTATATTTCAAACTTTAAATGCTTCGTGACCAAAGGTAACTATTTTTTTATAAAAATTATTAACACATATTATACTAAAATATAGATATGTATTATATTTTATATGAAGGATTAAAAATTGAATCGAACGAACCGGTCTACTGTACAGCAAACAAAACTAGTAACATCTGAGCCACATTTGATCAACATTCAACGCCACACAATGCCACATTTTGTAAAAAAAAAATATGGTACAAATGTTACTAGTTTTAGAGTAATATTTGAACCACTAAGTAACATATTAGTAACACATGAACCACTAATGTGGGTTGAATGTTGATTTTACTCTAAAACTAGTAACATTTGTACCACATTGTTTACAAAATGTGGCATTATTTGGCGTTGAATGTTGATAAAATGTGGCATAGATGTTACTAGTTTTGTTTGCTGGGTAAATATATATATATATATATATATATATATATATAATATGGTATATAAATACACATATTGATATGCATATATATTTATATATATATATATATATATATATATATATATATATATATATATATATATATATATAGTTTGTATAGTTTGTATATATATATATATATATATATATACATACTATAGTATGTATATAATATATACACATACAAATGTATTGTACATATTATATATTACAAGGTGATAGTATTGCAGTGTATCTATAAATACTTCAAATGGAGGAATCGGAATGTTAGTAAATCAGAGTACATATAATACAATATCTAGTGTTGAGATGATAACTCCGCGAATTTGGTTAATAAGCTTTCAAGGAAACCCTCAAACGACAGTAATAAGCAATGAAACTGATGGCGAAAGATTCTATTCAGACCTATAGGTCTGGTATATCATCACTGATTAGACAAGTACCGAAACATAACGTCCTGATAATTGAGGGCGATGTCAATGTCCATCTAGGACAAAACGATAGTTTTAAATTATCCAATCATCAAAACAGTAATAGTAACGGAGAAATGTTTAAAAATCCTCTTCTCAAAAATAAACTATTATGCCTAAATACAAATTTCCAAAAAAGACAAGGTCAGACTTGGACATATAAAGCACCAAACTCTAGCACATCACAAATCGACTATGTTATCATTAACAAAAAGTAGAAAAATAGTGTAAAGAATTGTAGAGCATATAATTATTTTGTAAGTATCGCCTCTGACCACCGAATTTTTTCAGCTCAAATAAGATTAACACTCATAGCAAATAAGAAGAAGAAGAAAAATAACAAACCTTATGACTGGAGTAGCCTAAAGAATAACCCTGAAATACGAAAATAATTAATTATAGAAGTAAAAAACAGGATCGAAGTATTCCAGAGCAATTCATCTACACTAACTGCTGATACATCGTACACATATTTTGAAACTTCATGTAAGGAAATAGCTAAACACATAATACCACTTAAACCAAAGCTTAAAAAAAGAATACCATGGGAAACTACAGATATATGCAATTAGCGAAAGAAACTACAAGAAACAGCACAACAAAGAGATTCACACCCAACAATGGAAAATATCAGAAAATTCAAGAGAGGACAAAAATAACTTGAGCTTTCATATGAAAAAGAACAATCTGAATACATCCAAAAAAAGATAGATGAAATACAATGTGCTGTAAGAAACCAAAAATCAGCAATAGCATGGAAAATAGTAAATGAGGTAAGTGGGAGAAAAAAGTCATGAAGATCAAAGACTAAGGCGATAATGATGAAGAACGGGTGAAACTATGGCACAAACATTTTCAAGATATATTGGGTAAATGCCCAAGAATTATAGAAAATGATGAAATATCAAGAATTGTACACTGTTAATTAAACATAAATAAAGGACCTTTCACTTCTGATGAAATCGATAAGGCTGCGAGAAACATTAAAAATGGTAAAGCTGTAG
The DNA here is from genome assembly GCA_964019155.1 of Osedax fenrisi. Classification (NCBI taxonomy): domain Eukaryota; kingdom Metazoa; phylum Annelida; class Polychaeta; order Sabellida; family Siboglinidae; genus Osedax; species Osedax fenrisi. The sequence goes on from OZ025239.1 coordinate 104,218,913, forward strand.
GTCTGTATGAAATACCAGCGGAAGTCTGGAAGCTAGAAGCATTTAAAGCATACTATTACATTTCTGCAACAGTGTATATAATCAGGATCCTATACAGAGATGGAACGAAGGATGTTTACTACCGTTACCAAAAAAATGAAACCTGACCAATACTGAAAACTACCGAGGGGTAACACTTACACCAATTTCCCCGAAGATCTACAATTTATTGATATTACATAGAATAAGACCGAAAATTGATCCTATTCTTAGAAAAAACCAAAATGGTTTCAGAACTAACAGATCCACACACGGTCAAATACAAACTGTACGTCGTATAATCGAATGATTAAAAGTCAAGGACCTACCTACCATATTTCTTTTTATTGACTTTTCGAAAGCGTTCGATTCAATCGACAGAAATAAAATGATAGACTTCTCGCTTATGGAATAACAAAAGAAGTTGTCAACACGATAATTATATTATATATTAACACACGTGCAATGGTCAGATCACCTGATGTAGACACCCATTTCTTTAAGATTACAACCGGCGTTCTGCAAGGAGATACAATCGCACTATTTTTGTTTATTATCTGCCTTGATTACGTACTTAGAAAATCCATTGATTGTAATACAGACCTAGGATTACAAATTACTGAAAGAAAGAGCACAAGATATCCTGCAATCAACATAACAGAGGCAGATTATGCAGATGATATTGCCATCACTATAAATAATCTCAGAGAAGCAAATTTACTATTACATAGCATAGAAAAGTTGGCTAAAGAAATTGGACTCTACATTAATGTCTATAAAACTGAGTGCATGCCATTCAATCAACATAATACTGTACGAGATGTAATGAGTAATCAGAATGGTGAAAGGATAAAGTAAGTTAACGATTTTAAATACATTGGCTGCTATATCGCATCTACAGAACACGATATAAATGTCAGAATTGGAAAAGCTTGGTCTGCATTAAACCAGTTAACTAATATATAGAAATCTAGACTCTCAAAAAACTTGAAGAGAAACTTCTTCAGAGCAACAGTTGAGTCAGTACTAGTATATGGAGCAATTACATGGACATTAACATCAACACCGGAGAAGAAGATGGATGATGCTTACACCGTGTAGGCTACACGCGCATTCTATGAGCCGCCCTGCATGTTTATTAGAGAGATCATATGATAAACAGAGAGCTTTATAACAAATTGTTATTAACAATATTCCAAGAATAACAAGTTCAATTCGTTTACTGAATGTGAAGTGGAAGAGCTGATAAACTTGATGAAAAATAGGGATGCATGGAAGAAACGTGTCTTAGAATGCCGAGCAAGCTCGACCTGGTAAGGTAAGTAAATATCTATATATTGTATTATACAATTTATATAGTATTATCATTCATTATATTTGATTGCATCATGAATATATTCACCTATGTTGTATGTCATACGTGTACCTCGCTCTCAATTACATAACATGTACAGTGAAGCCTTATGTTTAGACACGCCCACCTTGAACTATGGCTGTCGTATTTTCTATATTTATAAATCCGTCGGCTATCGAGTGCAGTAAACGCTGTAAGTTACGGTCATATTCAATATGATATTCAATATTATGCAATAAATATTGCGTAACCAAAAGTGTATTGTTTATATATATCAAACTATTATAGATTATATTATATTTTCTATGCTATTAATTTATTTAATATATTTATTTATTTATATATCCTACACTTAATTATTAAAACTTTATAATAATTGAATAACTTGAATGTAAATATAGACTTAATTATTAACTTAATAATAATCGTATTCATGTATATATATTATATATATATGTTTACTTTTTAACGTGTTTTTAAAGTATTTATGTACGATACTTTTTGTTGATTATAGAGTATCTTAGTTAATAGATACCATTACAAAATGTAGTCAGATATTGTATTTAATACTGATATTTATATAAGAAATATAATATTTGAATCCGAATTTATATTTGAATTCTATTTATAATAAAACCACGCCTATTTTTTAAAAGAAACACGCCCATATTTATTTTATAATATCAAATATTAGTTAATGATATAAATAATATTAAATGGTATAAAAAAGCACAATTAGTAATTAATTATAAGTATTATATGATTTACTCATTAATTTAATAAACATTATATATATATATATATATATATATATATACATTATTTCTATTAAGGGCACTGTGAAGTAATCACGTGGGCGGCGAATCTCGCATATGACACCGCAGCCAAAGATACATATTATGTAACATAACTCTAATTAATTGGTAAAATGAATACAGCTATAAATGTAGGTATTTATACTCATATTATATTATCTGTATTTGGCAAACTCTGTGGAAATTAATAATAAATTATGCCATACGTATTAATAACACAGGTTAAAAACTATATATTTTAAAGTAGCCTATTTATTTAACGTCTTTGCATATAAATTCTATCATTACTTATATTTTCGACATTTTGAAGGGCAGACGTGTTTTCCTTACATATTTAATTACTATCGAATTATATACAATTAATTATCGATATAGAACTACATCAAAGCTTTGTATACATTTTTATAATAAGATCTTTAATAACTTATATTTTAGGGTGCACTATATATAACCGCCTTTCATTATATTCAATATGTTACATTATGTTTATGATTAACCGATATAATAACGTCTATGACCTATAGTTTTGTAAATATTTTGAGTCCTACAATTATTTAGTTTTCATTTATTTACACCCTTAAATTTATTTAACTATATTTAACTTATATTAGATTTATAAAATTAATTATGTAGATTTATATTACGAATTATTGTAATTTTTTTATATTATCATAATAATATAATAATTATGATATATAAAATGATGATATATATATATATTATATATATATATAGTCACTATAATAGTGTATATGCGAATCAGATATAATCAGAAAATTCTGACCCTTTCTGCCTATAGGCCCTATATGCCTAATGACATAACTATAGTTTATGATCATCAACTAGGGTCAACATTTTCAGATTATAATAATGATTCATAATATTTTCATCATAATTTTCATCATTCTTTATAAGATTATCTTAAAGATAATAATTCGTAAAATCAAGCAGAGCTTATCGAGTTATCAACCAAGATGGACAACAAACTAATACAAATTTAAAAGGGAATAATATATAAATCATGAGTAATATTATATTAGTGTATTTAATACACTGTATTATATTATATATAATTTATATATAATAATATAATTTATATTATTATAATATAATATAATATAATAATTAAAACAATTTTAATAAATTTTAATTAAGACAATTTTATTAAATTGTTTGCATGATTATTATATTATTAATATATATATATATATATATATATATATATATATATATATATATATATATAGGTAACCAGTAACCTCGTACGACTTGTTAAATTTAATTTATTTCATAATAATACAGTTTTTATACGATTATATATAATAACTTATTATATATTTATATCATATATTGTATTATCTATATTCGTATAAGAACTGTATAATTATGAAATAAATTTAATTTAATAAGTCGTACGAGATTACTAAATAAATCGTACGAAATTACCTCGTACGGGATTACTGGCATTCGTGTAGGCACTCGGTGCACGATATTCAACACATTTATAATATATACTAGCGGACAGTACTGGTCAAGGGCTAACGATCCTTGTAAAGTACTTGTGTAAGGGTTACTTCATTACTAAAAGTTAATAATTATAAAAATTTAATTTATTACTAAGAATACTCTTGATAATTATAAATTAATGTATTATTACTAAAAATAATCTTAATAATTATAAAATATTTATTATTACAAAATTAACCTTACTAAATATTAGTTTATTATTACTAATTAGGTAAGCTTAAATATTAATAATTATTTACTAAAAAAAATATTAAATATGATTTTATTTATGTGTATAGATAATATAAAAAAGTGTATTTAAAATAAAAAAAATATTTTAATTTTAATACTGCCTGCCATGGAATGTTCAAATTCAAATATTCATAATATATATATATATATATATATATATATATGTATATATATATTATGTATAATAGATTAGAAAAATAATTAATTATAATTAAACAATTTAATTACGAATAATATATTCATGATAAAAAAAATATTATAAAAAACATTAGTATTTCGTATTTCTATTGAATTTAGTTTATTTTATAATTAAAAGTAAATTACTTAATATGACCTCGAAAACATATTATGTATTACTGTATTGTAAGGAAGTTTCAAGTTAAATATCCATAGTATATATAAATATTATATATATATATATATAAATATATATATATATATATATATATATATGTATATATGTATATTTGTAATAAACATTAATTAATAATAGTATTTAGTAAGAATAAAGTTATAATGCATTATACACATGTGTATAATGCATTATAACTTTATTCTTACTAAATACTATTATTAATTAATGTTTATTACAAATATACATATATACATTATTTATATTTTATTAATAAACATTATTAGTAATAGTACATATATTTGAAATACGATTAATATATATATACGCAATTTTACTATAATTGTACAACTAACCCACTTTTTTGTTTAGGCCGATTTTCTTCTTATAAAAGCATATATATATATTTATATATTATACACAATTATACATAATAATGCTACTGACTTAGGTACTGGTAAAGGTAGGTCTAACGCTCCTTGTGTAAGTAGTAGTAGTAGTTACTTTATTAGTAAACATATTTCGTATATATGTATAGTAATAGTAATATTAGTAATACATAATTAGTGAATACAAATTTCATTAGTATAAAAAAATCTATTAATTATTTATTATAATTATATTTATTTGTATAGATAAGTTAAAATAATTTGATTTAAAATTAAAAAATAAATTGTAAAGCTTTACATGGAATGTTCAAAGTTAAATATTCATAATATATATATAGTTATGTATATAATAGACTAATGTTAGAAAAATAAAAAATTATAATTTAATTATGAATCATATATGCATGATAAAAAACATTAGTCTTTAATATTTCTATGGAATTTAGAATATTTTATAATTAAAAGTAAATCACTTAATATGACCACGAAAACATATTATGTATTACTGTATTCAACGGAAGTTTCCAAGTTAAATATATATAAATCACTAATTAAAATAAATATTAAGAATAAGTAAGAATACAGTTATGTGTACATTATTTATAATTTATTAATCAACATTATTGGTAAGAGTACATATATTTATCATAAGATTATTATGTATATACGCAATTAGACTATAATTGTACAACTAACACACATGTTTGTTGAGGTTTATGTTCTTCTTATAAAATCATTATATATATATTTATATATTATACACAATTATATATAATAATAATATCGATGATTCAAGTTGAAATGATATGAGACAATGAACTTACTGCATAGATCCATCGATTTTAATCACGATGTACCATATGTAGTCAATCCACCCCCTACATAACGAACTATATATAGGAGGTACCCGTTAGAGATGTTGGTTATTCTAAATAGTACTGTACACTATAGGTTACGGCTAAGTATAAAGCATAAAAAAACTATTATATTATATAGTAAGCGTAATACGTTCGAAGAATACGTACAGTATTATACATATAATACATAGTACAACTAAATGATATACATAATAATATAGTTAATATTAGACTCTAATTATATCATATAGTACATATAACATATTACATATTTTATAACTCTATTCTATATATATATATATATATATATTCTATATAAATAATCTAGATATATCCTATATATATATATTATTATATATATATATATATATATATATATATATATATATATATATATATATATATATATATATATAGAATAGATTTAGATAGAATAGATTAGATATATATATATATATATATATATATATATATATATATATATAATAATAATAATATCAGAATTTAGGCATGACCAAGGTAATCGAAGAAGCGCAATGCTTATCTAGTCGTTTACCTGAAACATATTCCCAATTAACAATTATGAGGAGAAAAAAAAATAAAAGTAAAATTTATATAATATAGAAGTAAAATATGTAATTTTATAAATCTTATAAGAATCATGAGAATATAAAATTATAAAGCATATACAAATATAAATAACTTTAAAAATAATATTAAAAGTAAATAATTATAAATAAAAAAATTAATAGTATAAGAAATTAAAAGTATAATTGGAGTATATATATATATATATATATATATGTTAGTTTTGAATGCTGTAGTTAAAGATTACTAATAAATTAGATCCAGAGTTGCCAATATTATGTTGAAATGAATGATGGTATATGATGTATCAATTTCAAGGATATGGGTACGCCAGTTCCAATGCCTTAGGGATCTTAATATCGCCAATAATAAGAACACTGACAATACTTGCCCACTCCACAAGTATATCCCATCCCCCGATACGTATCATAATCATATCAAGTCCAAACATATTAGCCACTCCGGTCATAGAAAAAATATAATGAAAAAAAAAAAAAAAAAACTAATATATATATATATATACTCCAATAATTAAAAACTCCTCATAATGTCATTCATCATATAATCATAAAATGTAAAGAAGAAAAATAAATTAATATAAAAATCTAGGAATATAAATATAAAATAATTATAAAATTAAAAATTAAAAGACAAATCCTATTGAATAAAACAATTAAACATAACTAAAAATAACTAAAAAAATAAATAAAAATAAATAAATAGCTATATTATAAACAAAAATTAAAAAAAAAAGTAAGTAAATTTATAGTAAGTCGAACACTGTAAACACATTTTTTTTTTAATATTATAATAAGTCAAGAAAAATTCAAGATTAAAACAAACAAATAATATTTTGTAATTTTATATTATGTCAAAGTTATATAAATAATAAAAAAATTATATAAATATTAAAAATAAAAATAAAAATAAAAAATAAAAATTTAAAATTATAAAAAACATCATAAATGTATGTTAAATTTATATTATGTCAGAAATAAAAATTAAAATAAAACAATAAAAAAATAATTATTTAGACAAATTTTCCTTTTTAAGTCATTTTCAATTCAAGAATATATTTTTTAACACGTCTTCCAAATGATTTAATACACCTATTTTTTGTAAGTTGAATGGGAAGTAAGTTCCACTGTCTAGAGGACACATTTCTCACTCTAAACATATCTATGCTAGTTCTTGACTTGAATCTTACAAATTTATCCGTGTTTTTATTAATCAAAAAAAGTTTTTGAATGTTACTCGGTAATTTATAATATGCTCTATATTGATAATATGCTCTGTGAGCAACTTTAATCGAACTTAATTTTACAATATGATCAAAATTCAAAATTTTATTTTCTCTCAAAAATACATTATACGATGAACTTGTGATTAGTTTTAGTATTCGCTTTTGTAATCTATTTATATAATCAGTTAATGAGGAAAAAGTATTTCCCCATATATGGGCACAGTAGTATAAGTGAGGAACAAATAAAGCATTATATATAGATAGTAAAGTATATTTGTTTGCCATTGGTCTAACTTTCCTTATAATTCCGGTTATCCTAGATAACTTTTTGGAAATGTAATTATACTGTTCTTTTCAGTCTAGTTTGTCATCAATGAATACTCCAAGAAACTTATAGTTTTTAACCTTTTCGATCTTGGTATTATTTATTCTGATATCAAATATAGAGTTAGTATGTATATTTCTAACATTGAAAAGGATAAAATTAGATTTTTGCAGGTTTAAAGTTAACTTGTTTGCGCAAAGCCATTTATTCAATTTTTCAAGTTCCTTATTCATTTTAACATTTAATTTACCTAGTCACACTATTACACTATTAAAAATAATATTAGTGTCATCTGCAAATAAAATTGTTTTGAAGTCATTGGAAATATTCTGTAAATCATTAATATATATTAAAAATAAAAGTGGCCCAAGAACCGAGCCCTGCGGAACACCATATTTCATAATCTCAGTAGTTGAGTATTCATCTTTATAGTGAACAAATTGTAGTATATTATGTAGATAACTTTTAAGTAATGAAAGTGCTGACCCCCGTATACCATAATGCTCTAGTTTAACAAATAATATGTCATGGTGTATAGTATCGAACGCTTTTTTTAGGTCAATTGATACAACTGCACATTTTTCCAATCGTTCAAGACTTTCAGATATTGATTCAGTTAGATCCATTAATGCATCCGAAGATGAAATACCTTCTCTGAATCCATATTGTGAGTCACTCAATATATCATTTTTTGTTAAAAATACATTTAATCTTGTTTTTATTATCTTTTCAAATAATGTTGATATTTGTGGTAACATTGATATTGGTCTATAGTTGGATAACTCATTTTTAGCACCAGATTTATATATAGGAATTATTTTAGAAATTTTTAAATCATCTGGAAATAAACCAACATGTAAACATTTATTAAAAAGTATTGCAAGAATTGGACTTATCTCATCCTTTATTTGTTTAATTATATGCATATTAAAACCTAAGGTATCAATGCTGTATTTATTATCACAATTTTCGATAAATTTTTTAATTTCATTAACGCTAGTATGAAATAAAAATAATGAATTTTTGTTTTTATTAGTTAATGTCTTATAGATTGACTGCAAATTATTATCACAAAATTCCTTAGCTAAATTTGGGCCTACATTTATGAAATGATCATTAAACTTATTTGCAATTTCACTATTAGATTTATCACTAATAAAAGTAGTATCCTTAGATTTACTAGTATATCCAATTAGCTGTTTTATCGTTTTCCACATTTGTTTTGGGTTATTACTATGAGTTTTAAATTTGTCATTATAATATTTATTTTCTACATACCTAAGAATTGTTGTTAACATATTTTTATAACTGGTATAGCTCAGTTTGTTGAGAACAGTTTTATTTTTTATATATCTTTTATAAAGTTTATTTTTTTTAAATATACATTTTCTAATTGTATTCCATATCCACGGTTTGTTTAGAAAACGTTTTTTGGATAGTTTATTTGTTATTAATGGACAAGTTTTATTATATAACTTAGAAAGGTCTTTTAAAAATTTTGTAAAAGTATCATTTATACACATTTCAGTGTCATATTTGAGTAAATTCCAATTAAAATTAGTTATTGCGAGTTTGAAATTAAAAATGTTATTTTCTTTGAGCATACGTGACTTTTTAATTATACTTATATTATCTCTTTTAGATGCTATTTTAAAATTTATAAAAATGGGTAATTGGTCACTTATGTCTGAGTAGACTATACCAGATATTAAATTATCTTGAAAGTTTGTAAAAAAATTATCTATGAGTGAATTTGTGCTTGAAATTCTTGTTGGTTTAGTTATTGTTGGGTATAAATTAAGTGAATATATGCTATCGTAGAAATATTTAGTATTATTAGAATCATTATAATTAAGCAAATTTATATTTACATCACCACCAATACATATTACATAATCTGATATATAGTTTTCAAATTTATTTGTAAACATATCAGTGAAATCAATAATGTTACTATTAGGTGGTCTATATATACCACTAATTAAATATTTTATGTTTGAGTTTTTTAATTTAAACTTAATTGTACACATGTCACATATTTCTTTATTAGTATAACACAATTCATCTATATTTTCAAAGTCAATATAATTACTAACATATAATAAAACACCACCACCTCTACACGAAGATCTATTTATACCTGTTAAGTTATAATTTGATAAATTATATAGTTTATTATTTGAATCATTCAACCATGTTTCTGTGATTATAATAATAGAGAATTGTTTATGAATAGAATCTATAAAATGTATAATATTATTATAATTTACACTAATACTGCGTGCATTTATATGAAGTATAGACAAATCATTTATATTACTTGTATCACAATTGAATGCATTTTGTATATTTGTATAATCATAATACTTGCAATCAATACTATTAGAATTATCAATTGATTTGTCAAAATCAGAAATAAATGTATTCATAGTGAATTAATTAAAATAAAAAAGTATAAAATAAAAGTATAAAATAAAATAAAAGTATTAGATAAAATATGAACTTATGTATTTGAAATCACTTCAGTATAATACGTTAATTGTGTTGTATCTGTAATCACTATTTTATTTTTTTTGTCAGTGCTGATATAAACTTTATTATTAAAAACCCAGGTATTAGTAATTTTCTTTGATTTTACCAACTGTCTGGTTTTGTAGAATATATTATTAATATTATTTGGGTGTTTTTTGTTTAAATAATAGTTTGTATTTATTAACAATAGTTTTTTTTTAAGAATATTTACCATAGACTTATGATTATCTAATGTTATAAAATATTTATCTGATTGTACTGTGTCTGATGATTTGATATTTGTATCTTCCTTATTTGATTTAGTTATATTAATAATAGTTCCTTTTTCTAATTCTATATCTAGCTTTGATTTTAGAAATTTAATTATATTATCTTCACTTTCATATGATGTAGTATCCTCTTTATTGTTGTTTGTGAGTATTAAGGTATTACTGGTATTATCGTTTATATTGTTATCTAATTTTATTAATGAATTAGTTATTTGTTTTAACGGTAATTTCTGTATTGTTTCACTAATTTTTTTTAAACTCAGTATTAATCAAGTTTATTAGATTACTGTTATCTGTCTTAAGCTCTTGAATTAATTTAGTTTGATAAGTTACAATATCTGACAATTTTTCTACTTTAGAAGTTAATTCGTTTATATATTTTATTATTTTAACATTTGATATTGGTGACATGATCAATATTAATTTAATATTACAATAAACGAATACTTTTTTTAAAATAATTAGCTACTTTATTATACATATACTTAAGAATAGTAATATGTATATATATATAAATTCTTAAAGAATATAATATAGAATATTGAAACCTTATATATTAATAAATATTATATATGTAAATAAAACAAAACAAAACACTATGTTATAGTACACACATATATAATGTTTATGAAATTAAATATATAATGTAGTGACAAATTAAATGTCACGGTTCAGTAATTCCAATAAAATATCATATAATGCTAATTTTAGTATCAATAAAATACATTTAATATAAAATTATAAATGTATTTTATGTAATATTTGTTTATAAGTACTATGCAAATATTATATTATAAGATACACTTAACTTTTTGATGATACTTAAGGATTTAAATGAATTTATAATTTAAGATGTGTCAAAAATGAACCAGGAAATGAATCTGTGAGAGATATATGATATATATATATATATATATATATATATATATATATATATATATATATATGAAGTAATGAAGTATACAAATGTACATATTTTTAATTATTTATTCACGACAATGTTCACAATGTTGGTTACATATGTGTGCCTGTTAAAAGGTAATATTTATAAATATATAATATATTATAATATGTGTACAACTAACCCACCACGCCTAACGAAAGAATTTCCTCTCCTCCTTATAAAGTATGTATATGTGTAACTAATATACGCGTAGGTTATAGAGCATAGTATTATTATTATGTTAGTAAACATATACACTCACTATAATACATATTATATATATATATATATATATATATATATATATAATATACTATTAGTATTATAAATAACCTTGATCTCTTTGACCTTGCCCTTGTGTGTACTGGAGTAGCATTCCTGTAAGTAATAGTACAGATAATAATAGTAATAATACGTCGAATAATACATATGCGTGTAGGTTATAGTTATAGTATTTAGTCGTAGTACTATTGAATAACAGCATAAACGAAGCGTACCTAGTATGCTAATACAGGTATCGTATACATATTATAGAGTAATAGTTATAGTAATAGATAACGCGTGGGGTAGTAGTAGTATTCGTATTAATATAAGTACATTATAGAAACACTAAGTCAACAAATAATATATATATATATATATATATATATATATATGTATATGTCCTTATGTGAGTTTATGTATTAATCTAACCCTCGCGTCTGCGTGAGAGTTGTTGCATCCGGTTCACTATAATACGATAACATATTAAAGTATGGCATGCATGCTATGTAATAGTAAATACTAATGTGGTGTCATAGTATGTTATCAAGTAATGATATATATCAGAGTAAATGTAGTTTATAATGAACGCATAAATATGACACATAGTATATTAGTAAACATATTATATATATATATATATATATATATATATATATATAGATTATATATATATATTATATATATATATATATATATATATATATAATATTTATTTATTGATAATGCAAATATATATATATATAAACCTTCTCGCGACATACATTTAAGACGATTGTGGTATCCCTCACAATCATTATTTGTCCTAATAGACAATTTAAATACTGATGTTGAGAATATAGGGTGTACTTCTGATGACATCCATTGCCTCTCCATATTGTGTTTAAATTGAACTAATAGGACATCATCCGAGCTGATTGTTCTGGCTAACTTATCAAATGCAACCCGGATGTGATTATGAAGGAGAATAGGTTGGGTCATCATATTATGTAGGAGATCTTTTGTGTACACATCCTCTTTGAACCGTGGTATTAATCCCATTCTTCCAATATTTCTCATTGTAGCCTGTCAAGTATAAATATATATATATATATATATATATATATATATATATATATATATATATATATATATATATATATATATATATATAGGTGTGTGTGTGTGTGTTTATAAATATATATCAGGGTTGGCGTTTTTTTTGGGTTTTTTCGTTAAAACCATTAAACCCGGTTTTTAGGGGTTTTTATCATTTTTTCAAAAATATAATATTTCAATGAAATATTATATTTTTTTCATTATTATATTATTGCATAATTTTTATAAAAAGATATAGGAATTTTTAACATAATTATTTGTAGTATAATGTACATATATGTTTAGTTTGTTTATATATTTAATTAAAATTTTAGAATATCTATAGTGAATTTAATAATATTGAGAACAAATTTGTTATAATATTATCTATATAGATTTGATTGAGATATGATTTGTATATCTGTAAACTTATACATTAAGTTATATAAGGTATGAATGAATGATAAATATAATAATTATCATTATTCATAAATACAGAATCCTTTAGATATTTTGTTATTTTTCTTAATTTGTAAACAATTCTCCCTTTCTAATATTACAATACCTTTTACAACTTGTACAATAGGTGATTTAGACCCCCTTACCATTTTTTTTTAATAATTTGCAAATGGTTTTCAAAAGGAAAATATTATAAATAATTTAGCGATGAAAGGAAATATTTAACATCATAAACTATATGAATAATAGAATATCTATTATATGTAATGTATATGTAACTTTTTCAATAAGTTTATTTAGGCTAATAAAGTCTTTGCCTGGATTCCAAATAGATGAACCATATTCAAGTAATGGACGTATATATATGATATAAGCTTTGACTAGATAGTACTAATTATTTGTAATGAAACATTTACAAATTATATTCAAGATCATATAGGATTTGCTACATATGTTATTAATATTTAATTTAATATTATCATCAAAAAACAATATCAATATCTCAAAAATGAGAGTATTTTGGAAGCAGTATTATTTAGCGAATACACACACATATATATCAGAATTGCCGATTGACATAATTGCACATTTTTCAAATGCAATTTTAAGGTTCCATTTATTTTGTCCAATCATAAAGATAGTCTTGATTGGATATTTCGTGAGTAGTATTTCTATATAATAAAGAAATTTTAGCATCATCGGCAAAAGGAGAGCATGTTAGCTGTGATTAAAATATCGAAGGGAGGTCATTGATATATATTATTAATAGAAGAGGTCCAATAACGGAACCTTGAGGAACACATTTTTCATGAATATAACCAGATAATGCATTATTTACCTTAGTTATTTGAACTGGTTAGGTATGAGGTACCAATTAAGTACATTACCACCAATCTCTAATTTATACATCTTCAATTGAAGTTTAGGATATCATACTTTATCAAATGCTTTGGCCATATTCATATATATTTAGTTTACAAAATTCTACTATTCGTTAAGTTCAAGGGCGTATTTTATTTAATAGTAATCCGATAGGATATGTATAATTAATTTATAAAATTCACAACCAAATTTAAAATACATATATACAATTTAATATATAATAAATTATATGATGCTAAATTAAATGTTGTTTTAATTGTTATAATTTTGTATATATTATACTATGTCTATTACATTTATTTTAAGCAAGTTTTATTATACATGTAATAATGAAGATACTGTGAAAAATTCATCAAGTTTGGATAATTATTGAGAGGGTTATTATATATATTTCTTAGAAGTTATTTTTGACAGTTTGTGGAGAGATACCATATATGTGCCTATGTGATACCATATATATATACACTATAGTGCCATTAACTTCCAGAAGCTTTGATTCTCGGTGTAATAGCTCCACCATTTTATATAAATTCATGTGATCTGTATAGTAATAGTAGTGATGTATTATACATTATATGTATAAACTTCCGAGCGTGACATACAACATTTTAGTGATGTATAATGTGTCCATAAGAAAAATAATATTATTTCGTATTGATTTTGATTTTATGTCAGTGTAACATTACAGTTCAATAAGTTGATAGAATCTTTACAAATATAAGTAATTTCTTGATGTACAATTTATGCTGTCTTAGGTTTTATTGTATTGTTAAAGTAAATGCAAATATGTGGATTTAAAATGTAAAAATATAGAACATTTAGTGATGTAAAAAATGTGCACATTAAAATTAGTATTATATCTTATTTATATTGATTTTATTTTAAAGAAACATAAAAGTATAAGTTTGTGATTAAAAAAGTAAAAACATTATGTAACACTGGATTTCGTGGGCTTTTATAAATTCAATATTCATCATATAAATATCACAGATAACCTGAATAATATATAATAACTAGCGACTTGGGTAGGTAGTAGTAGTAGTTGCTTTATTACTAAAAGTAGTTACTTTATTACTAAATGTAGTTACTACTAGTCAAGTAGTACATACTGGTCAAGGGCTACGCTCCTTGCGTAAGTAGTAGTAGTAGTTGCTTTATTACTAAAAGTAGTTACTTTATTACTAAAAGTAGTTACTTTATTACTAAAAAGAGTTACTTTATTACAAAAAAACCTACAAAAACTAAAACTTAATCCAACCTAACCATAACAGTGCAAATAACTATGACCACACACATACACACACACACACACACACACACAAACACACATATCACTATACTTTTATAGGCTCACTCGGGAAGTAATGCAGCTAAAAAAAACCTACCAAAATTAAAACTTAACCCAACCTAACCATAACCGTGAAAATCTACTTTTATAGGCAAACTCGGGAAGTAATGCAGCTAAAAAACCTCCAAAAATTAAAACCTAACCACAACAGGGAAAATAACAATATAAATAAATATGCTTTTAGTAATAATAACAATAGTGAAGGTTCTATGGTGAACTGATATGAGACAATGTATATACTGCAAATATATATCGAATGTAATCACGATGTATCGTAAGTAGTAAATCCACCCCCTACATACCGTAAAATATAGGAGGTACCCGTTAGAGATTTTGGTTTTGATATAAATTGTTGTATACTAAAGTTTATGATTAGGGATATGTTAAATAATATGACATAAATACGTAAAGCCTTAAAGTGAATTAGTATAAATGTAATACATAGTAAAAAGTACAGTAATATATATAATATGATAGTTTATCTATGAATACGATAGATTTATATATTTATATATATATATATATATATATGTCGGCTAAAATATTAATTAATAGTTATATTAGGTAATAAAGAAAATATATGTACATGATATTTGTTTATTAAAAATAATTATTCACTTGAAACATATTTTGGATATACGTGTTCCTGTTGTATGATAATATTTAGATATTTATATATAGTTTAGTATACTATCGTTTTACAACTAACCCAATTGGCCTTTGCCTGCCATTGTTTCTCCTCCTTATAAAAGCATGTTTATATATATATATATATATTACACTAATAATACTTAAACTATTATAATTATATAGTGTACCTTGCTCTTTTAGGCTTTTTAATAAGTTCTGTACCATCATTCCTATAATAATACATATGCGTGTATAATATAGTACAGAAGAAAATAAGTAAAGGTATTCATATATTCGTATAGTATATATATATATATTACGTAGCATATATGTGGTATGATTATCTATTTGAAAATTACTTAACTTAAAAAATACTAAAACAATTATTAAAAGTGACAGTAAAAATGTCTTATATTAGATACGGCTATATAGCTTTGTTTATATAAATATATAATAGTACGATTGACTATTAAGCTAACCCTCTCTTCCCAAGTGCTGTGGGTGTATCTATCTGAGGTAAACTATAAGATGATATCATGTTATATTTGTCACGTATAATATGTAACGGTATCATATTATATATATATATATATATATATATATATATATAGTGAATATATATATATATATATATATATATAGTGAATCATAAACTAATGCTATAGATAAGTAATTGTCTTATACTCAATGAATTAATAGTAAAAAATATAATATTATTATCTATTATAAAATATATATGATATATGTAATAGTTTATATATATATATATATATATATATATGTTTAAATATGTAATATAATATATGTATAGGTTAAGCTATATAGATGATATATAGATATATAGATGATATATATAGATGATATGACATATTTATATATATATATATATATATATATATATAAATATATACTGATATATATGCATACATATAGTATATATTAACCTGGTAGGTATTTGTGCATCCTCTATGGGAGGGTCTAGATACGCCTCTTCATATATCGACTCTTCCGAGGACGTATCTAGATCCTCTGTAGAGTCGCTGTCGTGACCATTGTCGATCGATGATAGATCTTCGTTCTGGTCCTCGATCATATTTTCTTCGGAATAATATTCCGAAGAAAATATTATAAACCGTTGCCCCGTAGCCTATATATATATATATATATATATAATAACCGAATACATGTTGAATTTAGGGAATGTACAACATATTCATAATTATTATTACACAACTTATAAAAAGGTACTAACGTTCGGCTGGGAATACCTGTAACATTATATAATAGAATTAGAAATAATACTAGCGGACTTGGGTACTTGTCAAGGGCTACGCTCCTTGTGTAAGTATTTACTTTAGTAGTAGTTACTTTATTACTAAAAGTAGTTACACTGTTAGAAAATAACCTTTAGTGACTAGCTGAGAAAACCTTATGAAATTCGACCTATGTGTTAAGGTTTCATGTACCTTTCGCATTCGTTTAGCGAGCACTAAAGGTTTTCATAACCTTTACTGATATTTGAAAAGGTACTAAAGGTTTTATGCAAATATATAAATATTAGTATAAATAAATAAAAATAAATTAAATTAAAATAAATATTAGTATCTTAACATAGTAAGTAGTAACATATCAAAATAATAACTTATATATTATAATATATTATATAATTTCATTTAAGTTAGATTTAAAACTTAAATTCAATAATAAATCATTTTAATATTGAATACAATATTTAATCAATATGCAATTGCTATATATTCAATATTGGGCAATTAGTTCAACATGATTTCCAATTGTATTATCAATGTAATTATGATTAACATTTTACTTTATGAGTCACCCGAATTAGATTCTGATAATGTAGTAAAATATAGGATTACTTAAATAATTTTAGTTTTTAAAATAATATTTTATTTAATAAAAACAGTATATAAACTTAAATATAAAAGTAAAATAATAACTATTAATTAATTTGCATAGATACAAATTAAATCAATATTTCAAAATAATTAAAAGGTATTATATAATATTTTATTTCTATAATAAAAAAATTATATAAACTTAATAATACTTAATTAACATACAATTACTATTGTTGTTTGCTGGATACACATAACCTTTACTCGCATTTAGGAGACCAGTAAAGGTACACATAACCTTTACTAGAATTGATGAGATCATTAAAGGTACAAATAACCTTTAATCGAATTTATGAGACCAGTAAAAGTACAAATAACCTTTAATCGAATTGATGAGATCATTAAAGGTTTTAAATAAAGGTTCCCAAAACCTTTAGTGCATAGATGAATAAAATAACTCGTAATGCGCGTCATAAACCTTTTACACAGCTTCAGCATTCATTAAAGGTTTTAAAGGAGAAATATTTTTAACGGTGTACTTTATTACTAAAATAACTATTACTTAAAGAACTGTATTACTAAAAAAAAACCTAAAAAAATTAAAACTTAACACACCCTAACCATAACAGTGAATAACACTATGCCCACACATATACACACATCACTATACTTTTATAGGCTCACTCGGGAAGTAATGCAGCTAAAAAAAACCACCAAAATTAAAACTTAACCCAACCTAACCACAACAGTGAAAATATACTTTTATAGGTAAACTCGGGAAGTAATGTAGCTAAAAAAACCTACGAAAATTAAAACTTAACCCAACCTAAGCACAACCGTGAAAATATACTTTTATAGGCTCACTCGGGAAGTAATGCAGCTAAAAAAAACCTACCAAAATTAAAACTTAACCCAACCTAACCATAACCGTGAAAATCTACTTTTATAGGCAAACTCGGGAAGTAATGCAGCTAAAAAACCTCCAAAAATTAAAACCTAACCACAACAGGGAAAATAACAATATAAATAAATATGCTTTTAGTAATAATAACAATAGTGAAGGTTCTATGGTGAACTGATATGAGACAATGTATATACTGCAAATATATATCGAATGTAATCACGATGTATCGTAAGTAGTAAATCCACCCCCTACATACCGTAAAATATAGGAGGTACCCGTTAGAGATTTTGGTTTTGATATAAATTGTTGTATACTAAAGTTTATGATTAGGGATATGTTAAATAATATGACATAAATACGTAAAGCCTTAAAGTGAATTAGTATAAATGTAATACATAGTAAAAAGTACAGTAATATATATAATATGATAGTTTATCTATGAATACGATAGATTTATATATTTATATATATATATATATATATGTCGGCTAAAATATTAATTAATAGTTATATTAGGTAATAAAGAAAATATATGTACATGATATTTGTTTATTAAAAATAATTATTCACTTGAAACATATTTTGGATATACGTGTTCCTGTTGTATGATAATATTTAGATATTTATATATAGTTTAGTATACTATCGTTTTACAACTAACCCAATTGGCCTTTGCCTGCCATTGTTTCTCCTCCTTATAAAAGCATGTTTATATATATATATATATTACACTAATAATACTTAAACTATTATAATTATATAGTGTACCTTGCTCTTTTAGGCTTTTTAATAAGTTCTGTACCATCATTCCTATAATAATACATATGCGTGTATAATATAGTACAGAAGAAAATAAGTAAAGGTATTCATATATTCGTATAGTATATATATATATATTACGTAGCATATATGTGGTATGATTATCTATTTGAAAATTACTTAACTTAAAAAATACTAAAACAATTATTAAAAGTGACAGTAAAAATGTCTTATATTAGATACGGCTATATAGCTTTGTTTATATAAATATATAATAGTACGATTGACTATTAAGCTAACCCTCTCTTCCCAAGTGCTGTGGGTGTATCTATCTGAGGTAAACTATAAGATGATATCATGTTATATTTGTCACGTATAATATGTAACGGTATCATATTATATATATATATATATATATATATATATATATAGTGAATATATATATATATATATATATATAGTGAATCATAAACTAATGCTATAGATAAGTAATTGTCTTATACTCAATGAATTAATAGTAAAAAATATAATATTATTATCTATTATAAAATATATATGATATATGTAATAGTTTATATATATATATATATATATATATGTTTAAATATGTAATATAATATATGTATAGGTTAAGCTATATAGATGATATATAGATATATAGATGATATATATAGATGATATGACATATTTATATATATATATATATATATATATATAAATATATACTGATATATATGCATACATATAGTATATATTAACCTGGTAGGTATTTGTGCATCCTCTATGGGAGGGTCTAGATACGCCTCTTCATATATCGACTCTTCCGAGGACGTATCTAGATCCTCTGTAGAGTCGCTGTCGTGACCATTGTCGATCGATGATAGATCTTCGTTCTGGTCCTCGATCATATTTTCTTCGGAATAATATTCCGAAGAAAATATTATAAACCGTTGCCCCGTAGCCTATATATATATATATATATATATATAATAACCGAATACATGTTGAATTTAGGGAATGTACAACATATTCATAATTATTATTACACAACTTATAAAAAGGTACTAACGTTCGGCTGGGAATACCTGTAACATTATATAATAGAATTAGAAATAATACTAGCGGACTTGGGTACTTGTCAAGGGCTACGCTCCTTGTGTAAGTATTTACTTTAGTAGTAGTTACTTTATTACTAAAAGTAGTTACACTGTTAGAAAATAACCTTTAGTGACTAGCTGAGAAAACCTTATGAAATTCGACCTATGTGTTAAGGTTTCATGTACCTTTCGCATTCGTTTAGCGAGCACTAAAGGTTTTCATAACCTTTACTGATATTTGAAAAGGTACTAAAGGTTTTATGCAAATATATAAATATTAGTATAAATAAATAAAAATAAATTAAATTAAAATAAATATTAGTATCTTAACATAGTAAGTAGTAACATATCAAAATAATAACTTATATATTATAATATATTATATAATTTCATTTAAGTTAGATTTAAAACTTAAATTCAATAATAAATCATTTTAATATTGAATACAATATTTAATCAATATGCAATTGCTATATATTCAATATTGGGCAATTAGTTCAACATGATTTCCAATTGTATTATCAATGTAATTATGATTAACATTTTACTTTATGAGTCACCCGAATTAGATTCTGATAATGTAGTAAAATATAGGATTACTTAAATAATTTTAGTTTTTAAAATAATATTTTATTTAATAAAAACAGTATATAAACTTAAATATAAAAGTAAAATAATAACTATTAATTAATTTGCATAGATACAAATTAAATCAATATTTCAAAATAATTAAAAGGTATTATATAATATTTTATTTCTATAATAAAAAAATTATATAAACTTAATAATACTTAATTAACATACAATTACTATTGTTGTTTGCTGGATACACATAACCTTTACTCGCATTTAGGAGACCAGTAAAGGTACACATAACCTTTACTAGAATTGATGAGATCATTAAAGGTACAAATAACCTTTAATCGAATTTATGAGACCAGTAAAAGTACAAATAACCTTTAATCGAATTGATGAGATCATTAAAGGTTTTAAATAAAGGTTCCCAAAACCTTTAGTGCATAGATGAATAAAATAACTCGTAATGCGCGTCATAAACCTTTTACACAGCTTCAGCATTCATTAAAGGTTTTAAAGGAGAAATATTTTTAACGGTGTACTTTATTACTAAAATAACTATTACTTAAAGAACTGTATTACTAAAAAAAAACCTAAAAAAATTAAAACTTAACACACCCTAACCATAACAGTGAATAACACTATGCCCACACATATACACACATCACTATACTTTTATAGGCTCACTCGGGAAGTAATGCAGCTAAAAAAAACCACCAAAATTAAAACTTAACCCAACCTAACCACAACAGTGAAAATATACTTTTATAGGTAAACTCGGGAAGTAATGTAGCTAAAAAAACCTACGAAAATTAAAACTTAACCCAACCTAAGCACAACCGTGAAAATATACTTTTATAGGTTCACTTGGGAAGTAATGCAGCTAAAAAAAACCTACCAAAATTAAAAATTAACCCAACCTAACAACAACCGTGACAATATAATTAAACAATTGTATTATGAATCATATATGCATGATAAAAAACATTAGTCTTTAATATTTCTATGGAATTTATAATATTTTATAATTAAAAGTAAATCACTTAATATGACCACGAAAACATATTATGTATTACTGTATTCAACGGAAGTTTCCAAGTTATATATAAATCACTAATTAAAATAAATATTAAGTAAGAATACAGTTATAATGTGTACATTATTTATAATTTAGTAATCAACATTATTGGTAAGAGTACATATATTTTTCATAATATTATTATTTATATACGCAATTAGACTATAATTGTACAACTAACCCACATGTTTGTTGAGGCTTATGTTCTTCTTATAAAATCATTATATATATATTTATATATTATACACAATTATATATAATAATAATATCGATGATTCAAGTTGAAATGATATGAGACAATGAACTTACTGCATAGATCCATCGATTTTAATCACGATGTACCATATGTAGTCAATCCACCCCCTACATAACGAACTATATATAGGAGGTACCCGTTAGAGATGTTGGTTATTCTAAATAGTACTGTACACTATAGGTTACGGCTAAGTATAAAGCATAAAAAAACTATTATATTATATAGTAAGCGTAATACGTTCGAAGAATACGTACAGTATTATACATATAATACATAGTACAACTAAATGATATACATAATAATATAGTTAATATTAGACTCTAATTATATCATATAGTACATATAACATATTACATATTTTATAACTCTATTCTATATATATATATATATATATATTCTATATAAATAATCTAGATATATCCTATATATATATATTATTATTATATATATATATATATATATATATATATATATATATATATATAGGATATATCTAGATTATTTATATAGAATATATATATATATATATATATATATATATATATATATATATATATATATAGAATAGATTTAGATAGAATAGATTAGATATATATATATATATATATATATATATATATATATATATATATATATATATATATGAAGTAATGAAGTATACAAATGTACATATTTTTAATTATTTATTCACGACAATGTTCACAATGTTGGTTACATATGTGTGCCTGTTAAAAGGTAATATTTATAAATATATAAGATATTATAATATGTGTACAACTAACCCACCACGCCTAACGAAAGAATTTCCTCTCCTCCTTATAGAGTATGTATAACTAATATACGCGTAGGTTATAGAGCATAGTATTATTATTATGTTAGTAAACATATACACGCACTATAATACATATTATATATATATATATATATATATAATATATACTATTAGTATTATAAATAACCTTGATCTCTTTGACCTTGCCCTTGTGTGTCCTGGAGTAGCATTCCTTTAAGTAATAGTACAGATAATAATAGTAATAATACGTCGAATAATACATATGCGTGTAGGTTATAGTTATAGAATTTAGTCGTAGTACTATTGAATAACAGCATAAACGAAGCGTACCTAGTATGCTAATACAGGTATCGTATACATATTATAGAGTAATAGTTATAGTAATAGATAACGCGTGGGGTAGTAGTAGTATTCGTATTAATATAAGTACATTATAGAAACACTAAGTCAACAAATAATATATATATATATATATATATATATATATATATATGTATATGTCCTTATGTGAGTTTATGTATTAATCTAACCCTCGCGTCTGCGTGAGCGTTGTTGCATCCGGTTCACTATAATACGATAACATATTAAAGTATGGCATGCATGCTATGTAATAGTAAATAATAATGTGGTGTCATAGTATGTTATCAAGTAATGATATATATCAGAGTAAATGTAGTTTATAATGAACGCATAAATATGACACATGGTATATTAGTAAACATATTATATATATATATATATATATATAGATTATATATATATATATTATATATATATATATATATATATATATATAATATTTATTTATTGATAATGCAAATATATATATATATAAACCTTCTCGCGACATACATTTAAGACGATTGTGGTATCCCTCACAATCATTATTTGTCCTAATAGACAATTTAAATACTGATATTGAGAATATAGGGTGTACTTCTGATGACATCCATTGCCTCTCCATATTGTGTTTAAATTGAACTAATAGGACATCATCCGAGCTGATTGTTCTGGCTAACTTATCAAATGCAACCCGGATGTGATTATGAAGGAGAATAGGTTGGGTCATCATATTATGTAGGAGATCTTTTGTGTACACATCCTCTTTGAACCGTGGTATTAATCCCATTCTTCCAATATTTCTCATTGTAGCCTGTCAAGTATAAATATATATATATATATATATATATATATATATATATTTCAATAAGTTTATTTAGGCCAATAAAGTCATTGCCTGGATTCCAAATAGATGAACCATATTCAAGTAATGGACGTATATATATGATATACGCTTTGACTAGATAGTACTAATTATTTGTAATGAAACATTTACAAATTATATTCAAGATCATATAGGATTTGCTACATATGTTATTAATATTTAATTTAATATTATCATCAAAAAACAATATCAATATCTCAAAAATGAGAGTATTTTGGAAGCAGTATTATTTAGCGAATACACACACATATATATCAGAATTGCCGATTGACATAAAGGCACATTTTTCAAATGCAATTTTAAGGTTCCATTTATTTTGTCCAATCATAAAGATAGTCTTGATTGGATATTTCGTGCGTAGTATTCCTATATAATAAAGAAATTTTAGCATCATCGGCAAAAGGAGAGCATGTTAGCTGTGATGAACATATCGAAGGGAGGTCATTGATATATATTATTAATAGAAGAGTCCAATAACGGAACCTTGAGGAACACCTTTTTCATGAATATAACCAGATAATGCATTATTTACCTTAGTTATTTGAACTGGTTAGGTATGAGGTACCAATTAAGTACATTACCACCAATCTCTAAGTTATACATCTTCAATTGAAGTTTAGGATATCATACTTTATCAAATGCTTTGGCCATATTCATATATATTTAGTTTACAAAATTCTACTATTCGTTAAGTTCAAGGGCGTATTTTATTTAATAGTAATCCGATAGGATATGTATAATTAATTTATAAAATTCACAACCAAATTTAAAATACATATATACAATTTAATATTTAATAAATTATATGATGCTAAATTAAATTTTGTTTTAATTGTTATAATTTTGTATATATTATACTATGTCTATTACATTTATTTTAAGCAAGTTTTATTATACATGTAATAATGAAGATACTGTGAAAAATTCATCAAGTTTGGATAATTATTGAGAGGGTTATTATATATATTTCTTAGAAGTTATTTTTGACAGTTTGTGGAGAGATACCATATATGTGCCTATGTGATACCATATATATACACTATAGTGCCATTAACTTCCAGAAGCTTTGATTCTCGGTGTAATAGCTCCACCATTTTATATAAATTCATGTGATCTGTATAGTAATAGTAGTGAGATGTATTATACATTATATGTATAAACTTCCGAGCGTGACATACAACATTTTAGTGATGTATAATGTGTCCATAAGAAAAATAATATTATTTCGTATTGATTTTGATTTTATGTCAGTGTAACATTACAGTTCAATAAGTTGATAGAATCTTTACAAATATAAGTAATTTCTTGATGTACAATTTATGCTGTCTTAGGTTTTATTGTATTGTTAAAGTACATGCAAATATGTGGATTTAAAATGTAAAAATATAGAACATTTAGTGATGTAAAAAATGTGCACATTAAAATTAGTATTATATCTTATTGATATTGATTTTATTTTAAAGAAACATAAAAGTATAAGTTTCTGATTAAAAAAGTAAAAACATTATGTAACACTGGATTTCGTTGGCTTTTATAAATTCAATATTCATCATATAAATATCACAGATAACCTGAATAATATATAATAACTAGCGACTTGGGTAGGTAGTAGTAGTAGTTGCTTTATTACTAAAAGTAGTTACTATATTACTAAAAGTAGTTACTACTAGTCAAGTAGTACATACTGGTCAAGGGCTACGCTCCTTGCGTAAGTAGTAGTAGTAGTTGCTTTATTACTAAAAGTAGTTACTTTATTACTAAAAGTAGTTACTTTATTACTAAAAAGAGTTACTTTATTACAAAAAAACCTACAAAAACTAAAACTTAATCCAACCTAACCATAACAGTGCAAATAACTATGACCACACACATACACACACACACACACACATATCACTATACTTTTATAGGCTCACTCGGGAAGTAATGCAGCTAAAAAAAACCTACCAAAATTAAAACTTAACCCAACCTAACCATAACCGTGAAAATCTACTTTTATAGGCAAACTCGGGAAGTAATGCAGCTAAAAAACCTCCAAAAATTAAAACCTAACCACAACAGGGAAAATAACAATATAAATAAATATGCTTTTAGTAATAATAACAATAGTGAAGGTTCTATGGTGAACTGATATGAGACAATGTATATACTGCAAATATATATCGAATGTAATCACGATGTATCGTAAGTAGTAAATCCACCCCCTACATACCGTAAAATATAGGAGGTACCCGTTAGAGATTTTGGTTTTGATATAAATTGTTGTATACTAAAGTTTATGATTAGGGATATGTTAAATAATATGACATAAATACGTAAAGCCTTAAAGTGAATTAGTATAAATGTAATACATAGTAAAAAGTACAGTAATATACATAATATGATAGTTTATCTGTGAATACGATAGATTTATATATTTATATATATATATATATGTCGGCTAAAATATTAATTAATAGTTATATTAGGTAATAAAGAAAATATATGTACATGATATTTGTTTATTAAAAATAATTATTCACTTGAAACATATTTTGGATATACGTGTTCCTGTTGTATGATAATATTTAGATATTTATATATAGTTTAGTATACTATCGTTTTACAACTAACCCAATTGGCCTTTGCCTGCCATTGTTTCTCCTCCTTATAAAAGCATGTTTATATATATATATATATATTACACTAATAATACTTAAACTATTATAATTATATAGTGTACCTTGCTCTTTTAGGCTTTTTAATAAGTTCTGTACCATCATTCCTATAATAATACATATGCGTGTATAATATAGTACAGAAGAAAATAAGTAAAGGTATTCATATATTCGTATAGTATATATATATATATTACGTAGCATATATGTGGTATGATTATCTATTTGAAAATTACTTAACTTAAAAAATACTAAAACAATTATTAAAAGTGACAGTAAAAATGTCTTATATTAGATACGGCTATATAGCTTTGTTTATATAAATATATAATAGTACGATTGACTATTAAGCTAACCCTCTCTTCCCAAGTGCTGTGGGTGTATCTATCTGAGGTAAACTATAAGATGATATCATGTTATATTTGTCACGTATAATATGTAACGGTATCATATTATATATATATATATATATATATATATATATAGTGAATATATATATATATATATATATATATAGTGAATCATAAACTAATGCTATAGATAAGTAATTGTCTTATACTCAATGAATTAATAGTAAAAAATATAATATTATTATCTATTATAAAATATATATGATATATGTAATAGTTTATATATATATATATATATATATATATGTTTAAATATGTAATATAATATATGTATAGGTTAAGCTATATAGATGATATATAGATATATAGATGATATATATAGATGATATGACATATTTATATATATATATATATATATATATATATAAATATATACTGATATATATGCATACATATAGTATATATTAACCTGGTAGGTATTTGTGCATCCTCTATGGGAGGGTCTAGATACGCCTCTTCATATATCGACTCTTCCGAGGACGTATCTAGATCCTCTGTAGAGTCGCTGTCGTGACCATTGTCGATCGATGATAGATCTTCGTTCTGGTCCTCGATCATATTTTCTTCGGAATAATATTCCGAAGAAAATATTATAAACCGTTGCCCCGTAGCCTATATATATATATATATATATATAATAACCGAATACATGTTGAATTTAGGGAATGTACAACATATTCATAATTATTATTACACAACTTATAAAAAGGTACTAACGTTCGGCTGGGAATACCTGTAACATTATATAATAGAATTAGAAATAATACTAGCGGACTTGGGTACTTGTCAAGGGCTACGCTCCTTGTGTAAGTATTTACTTTAGTAGTAGTTACTTTATTACTAAAAGTAGTTACACTGTTAGAAAATAACCTTTAGTGACTAGCTGAGAAAACCTTATGAAATTCGACCTATGTGTTAAGGTTTCATGTACCTTTCGCATTCGTTTAGCGAGCACTAAAGGTTTTCATAACCTTTACTGATATTTGAAAAGGTACTAAAGGTTTTATGCAAATATATAAATATTAGTATAAATAAATAAAAATAAATTAAATTAAAATAAATATTAGTATCTTAACATAGTAAGTAGTAACATATCAAAATAATAACTTATATATTATAATATATTATATAATTTCATTTAAGTTAGATTTAAAACTTAAATTCAATAATAAATCATTTTAATATTGAATACAATATTTAATCAATATGCAATTGCTATATATTCAATATTGGGCAATTAGTTCAACATGATTTCCAATTGTATTATCAATGTAATTATGATTAACATTTTACTTTATGAGTCACCCGAATTAGATTCTGATAATGTAGTAAAATATAGGATTACTTAAATAATTTTAGTTTTTAAAATAATATTTTATTTAATAAAAACAGTATATAAACTTAAATATAAAAGTAAAATAATAACTATTAATTAATTTGCATAGATACAAATTAAATCAATATTTCAAAATAATTAAAAGGTATTATATAATATTTTATTTCTATAATAAAAAAATTATATAAACTTAATAATACTTAATTAACATACAATTACTATTGTTGTTTGCTGGATACACATAACCTTTACTCGCATTTAGGAGACCAGTAAAGGTACACATAACCTTTACTAGAATTGATGAGATCATTAAAGGTACAAATAACCTTTAATCGAATTTATGAGACCAGTAAAAGTACAAATAACCTTTAATCGAATTGATGAGATCATTAAAGGTTTTAAATAAAGGTTCCCAAAACCTTTAGTGCATAGATGAATAAAATAACTCGTAATGCGCGTCATAAACCTTTTACACAGCTTCAGCATTCATTAAAGGTTTTAAAGGAGAAATATTTTTAACGGTGTACTTTATTACTAAAATAACTATTACTTAAAGAACTGTATTACTAAAAAAAAACCTAAAAAAATTAAAACTTAACACACCCTAACCATAACAGTGAATAACACTATGCCCACACATATACACACATCACTATACTTTTATAGGCTCACTCGGGAAGTAATGCAGCTAAAAAAAACCACCAAAATTAAAACTTAACCCAACCTAACCACAACAGTGAAAATATACTTTTATAGGTAAACTCGGGAAGTAATGTAGCTAAAAAAACCTACGAAAATTAAAACTTAACCCAACCTAAGCACAACCGTGAAAATATACTTTTATAGGCTCACTCGGGAAGTAATGCAGCTAAAAAAAACCTACCAAAATTAAAACTTAACCCAACCTAACCATAACCGTGAAAATCTACTTTTATAGGCAAACTCGGGAAGTAATGCAGCTAAAAAACCTCCAAAAATTAAAACCTAACCACAACAGGGAAAATAACAATATAAATAAATATGCTTTTAGTAATAATAACAATAGTGAAGGTTCTATGGTGAACTGATATGAGACAATGTATATACTGCAAATATATATCGAATGTAATCACGATGTATCGTAAGTAGTAAATCCACCCCCTACATACCGTAAAATATAGGAGGTACCCGTTAGAGATTTTGGTTTTGATATAAATTGTTGTATACTAAAGTTTATGATTAGGGATATGTTAAATAATATGACATAAATACGTAAAGCCTTAAAGTGAATTAGTATAAATGTAATACATAGTAAAAAGTACAGTAATATATATAATATGATAGTTTATCTATGAATACGATAGATTTATATATTTATATATATATATATATATATGTCGGCTAAAATATTAATTAATAGTTATATTAGGTAATAAAGAAAATATATGTACATGATATTTGTTTATTAAAAATAATTATTCACTTGAAACATATTTTGGATATACGTGTTCCTGTTGTATGATAATATTTAGATATTTATATATAGTTTAGTATACTATCGTTTTACAACTAACCCAATTGGCCTTTGCCTGCCATTGTTTCTCCTCCTTATAAAAGCATGTTTATATATATATATATATTACACTAATAATACTTAAACTATTATAATTATATAGTGTACCTTGCTCTTTTAGGCTTTTTAATAAGTTCTGTACCATCATTCCTATAATAATACATATGCGTGTATAATATAGTACAGAAGAAAATAAGTAAAGGTATTCATATATTCGTATAGTATATATATATATATTACGTAGCATATATGTGGTATGATTATCTATTTGAAAATTACTTAACTTAAAAAATACTAAAACAATTATTAAAAGTGACAGTAAAAATGTCTTATATTAGATACGGCTATATAGCTTTGTTTATATAAATATATAATAGTACGATTGACTATTAAGCTAACCCTCTCTTCCCAAGTGCTGTGGGTGTATCTATCTGAGGTAAACTATAAGATGATATCATGTTATATTTGTCACGTATAATATGTAACGGTATCATATTATATATATATATATATATATATATATATAGTGAATATATATATATATATATATATATAGTGAATCATAAACTAATGCTATAGATAAGTAATTGTCTTATACTCAATGAATTAATAGTAAAAAATATAATATTATTATCTATTATAAAATATATATGATATATGTAATAGTTTATATATATATATATATATATATATGTTTAAATATGTAATATAATATATGTATAGGTTAAGCTATATAGATGATATATAGATATATAGATGATATATATAGATGATATGACATATTTATATATATATATATATATATATATATAAATATATACTGATATATATGCATACATATAGTATATATTAACCTGGTAGGTATTTGTGCATCCTCTATGGGAGGGTCTAGATACGCCTCTTCATATATCGACTCTTCCGAGGACGTATCTAGATCCTCTGTAGAGTCGCTGTCGTGACCATTGTCGATCGATGATAGATCTTCGTTCTGGTCCTCGATCATATTTTCTTCGGAATAATATTCCGAAGAAAATATTATAAACCGTTGCCCCGTAGCCTATATATATATATATATATATATATAATAACCGAATACATGTTGAATTTAGGGAATGTACAACATATTCATAATTATTATTACACAACTTATAAAAAGGTACTAACGTTCGGCTGGGAATACCTGTAACATTATATAATAGAATTAGAAATAATACTAGCGGACTTGGGTACTTGTCAAGGGCTACGCTCCTTGTGTAAGTATTTACTTTAGTAGTAGTTACTTTATTACTAAAAGTAGTTACACTGTTAGAAAATAACCTTTAGTGACTAGCTGAGAAAACCTTATGAAATTCGACCTATGTGTTAAGGTTTCATGTACCTTTCGCATTCGTTTAGCGAGCACTAAAGGTTTTCATAACCTTTACTGATATTTGAAAAGGTACTAAAGGTTTTATGCAAATATATAAATATTAGTATAAATAAATAAAAATAAATTAAATTAAAATAAATATTAGTATCTTAACATAGTAAGTAGTAACATATCAAAATAATAACTTATATATTATAATATATTATATAATTTCATTTAAGTTAGATTTAAAACTTAAATTCAATAATAAATCATTTTAATATTGAATACAATATTTAATCAATATGCAATTGCTATATATTCAATATTGGGCAATTAGTTCAACATGATTTCCAATTGTATTATCAATGTAATTATGATTAACATTTTACTTTATGAGTCACCCGAATTAGATTCTGATAATGTAGTAAAATATAGGATTACTTAAATAATTTTAGTTTTTAAAATAATATTTTATTTAATAAAAACAGTATATAAACTTAAATATAAAAGTAAAATAATAACTATTAATTAATTTGCATAGATACAAATTAAATCAATATTTCAAAATAATTAAAAGGTATTATATAATATTTTATTTCTATAATAAAAAAATTATATAAACTTAATAATACTTAATTAACATACAATTACTATTGTTGTTTGCTGGATACACATAACCTTTACTCGCATTTAGGAGACCAGTAAAGGTACACATAACCTTTAATCGAATTTATGAAATCAGTAAAGGTACACATAACCTTTACTAGAATTGATGAGATCATTAAAGGTACAAATAACCTTTAATCGAATTTATGAGACCAGTAAAAGTACAAATAACCTTTAATCGAATTGATGAGATCATTAAAGGTTTTAAATAAAGGTTCCCAAAACCTTTAGTGCATAGATGAATAAAATAACTCGTAATGCGCGTCATAAACCTTTTACACAGCTTCAGCATTCATTAAAGGTTTTAAAGGAGAAATATTTTTAACGGTGTACTTTATTACTAAAATAACTATTACTTAAAGAACTGTATTACTAAAAAAAAACCTAAAAAAATTAAAACTTAACACACCCTAACCATAACAGTGAATAACACTATGCCCACACATATACACACATCACTATACTTTTATAGGCTCACTCGGGAAGTAATGCAGCTAAAAAAAACCACCAAAATTAAAACTTAACCCAACCTAACCACAACAGTGAAAATATACTTTTATAGGTAAACTCGGGAAGTAATGTAGCTAAAAAAACCTACGAAAATTAAAACTTAACCCAACCTAAGCACAACCGTGAAAATATACTTTTATAGGTTCACTTGGGAAGTAATGCAGCTAAAAAAAACCTACCAAAATTAAAAATTAACCCAACCTAACAACAACCGTGACAATATAATTAAACAATTGTATTATGAATCATATATGCATGATAAAAAACATTAGACTTTAATATTTCTATGGAATTTATAATATTTTATAATTAAAAGTAAATCACTTAATATGACCACGAAAACATATTATGTATTACTGTATTCAACGGAAGTTTCCAAGTTATATATAAATCACTAATTAAAATAAATATTAAGTAAGAATACAGTTATAATGTGTACATTATTTATAATTTAGTAATCAACATTATTGGTAAGAGTACATATATTTTTCATAATATTATTATTTATATACGCAATTAGACTATAATTGTACAACTAACCCACATGTTTGTTGAGGCTTATGTTCTTCTTATAAAATCATTATATATATATTTATATATTATACACAATTATATATAATAATAATATCGATGATTCAAGTTGAAATGATATGAGACAATGAACTTACTGCATAGATCCATCGATTTTAATCACGATGTACCATATGTAGTCAATCCACCCCCTACATAACGAACTATATATAGGAGGTACCCGTTAGAGATGTTGGTTATTCTAAATAGTACTGTACACTATAGGTTACGGCTAAGTATAAAGCATAAAAAAACTATTATATTATATAGTAAGCGTAATACGTTCGAAGAATACGTACAGTATTATACATATAATACATAGTACAACTAAATGATATACATAATAATATAGTTAATATTAGACTCTAATTATATCATATAGTACATATAACATATTACATATTTTATAACTCTATTCTATATATATATATATATATATATTCTATATAAATAATCTAGATATATCCTATATATATATATTATTATTATATATATATATATATATATATATATATATATATATATATATATATATATATATATATATATATATATATATAGGATATATCTAGATTATTTATATAGAATATATATATATATATATATATATATATAGAATAGATTTAGATAGAATAGATTAGATATATATATATATATATATATATATATATATATATATGAAGTAATGAAGTATACAAATGTACATATTTTTAATTATTTATTCACGACAATGTTCACAATGTTGGTTACATATGTGTGCCTGTTAAAAGGTAATATTTATAAATATATAAGATATTATAATATGTGTACAACTAACCCACCACGCCTAACGAAAGAATTTCCTCTCCTCCTTATAGAGTATGTATAACTAATATACGCGTAGGTTATAGAGCATAGTATTATTATTATGTTAGTAAACATATACACGCACTATAATACATATTATATATATATATATATATATATATATATATATATATATAATATATACTATTAGTATTATAAATAACCTTGATCTCTTTGACCTTGCCCTTGTGTGTCCTGGAGTAGCATTCCTTTAAGTAATAGTACAGATAATAATAGTAATAATACGTCGAATAATACATATGCGTGTAGGTTATAGTTATAGAATTTAGTCGTAGTACTATTGAATAACAGCATAAACGAAGCGTACCTAGTATGCTAATACAGGTATCGTATACATATTATAGAGTAATAGTTATAGTAATAGATAACGCGTGGGGTAGTAGTAGTATTCGTATTAATATAAGTACATTATAGAAACACTAAGTCAACAAATAATATATATATATATATATATATATATATATATATGTATATGTCCTTATGTGAGTTTATGTATTAATCTAACCCTCGCGTCTGCGTGAGCGTTGTTGCATCCGGTTCACTATAATACGATAACATATTAAAGTATGGCATGCATGCTATGTAATAGTAAATAATAATGTGGTGTCATAGTATGTTATCAAGTAATGATATATATCAGAGTAAATGTAGTTTATAATGAACGCATAAATATGACACATGGTATATTAGTAAACATATTATATATATATATATATATATAGATTATATATATATATATTATATATATATATATATATATATAATATTTATTTATTGATAATGCAAATATATATATATATAAACCTTCTCGCGACATACATTTAAGACGATTGTGGTATCCCTCACAATCATTATTTGTCCTAATAGACAATTTAAATACTGATATTGAGAATATAGGGTGTACTTCTGATGACATCCATTGCCTCTCCATATTGTGTTTAAATTGAACTAATAGGACATCATCCGAGCTGATTGTTCTGGCTAACTTATCAAATGCAACCCGGATGTGATTATGAAGGAGAATAGGTTGGGTCATCATATTATGTAGGAGATCTTTTGTGTACACATCCTCTTTGAACCGTGGTATTAATCCCATTCTTCCAATATTTCTCATAGTAGCCTGTCAAGTATAAATATATATATATATATATATATATATATATATATTTCAATAAGTTTATTTAGGCCAATAAAGTCATTGCCTGGATTCCAAATAGATGAACCATATTCAAGTAATGGACGTATATATATGATATAAGCTTTGACTAGATAGTACTAATTATTTGTAATGAAACATTTACAAATTATATTCAAGATCATATAGGATTTGCTACATATGTTATTAATATTTAATTTAATATTATCATCAAAAAACAATATCAATATCTCAAAAATGAGAGTATTTTGGAAGCAGTATTATTTAGCGAATACACACACATATATATCAGAATTGCCGATTGACATAAAGGCACATTTTTCAAATGCAATTTTAAGGTTCCATTTATTTTGTCCAATCATAAAGATAGTCTTGATTGGATATTTCGTGCGTAGTATTCCTATATAATAAAGAAATTTTAGCATCATCGGCAAAAGGAGAGCATGTTAGCTGTGATGAACATATCGAAGGGAGGTCATTGATATATATTATTAATAGAAGAGTCCAATAACGGAACCTTGAGGAACACCTTTTTCATGAATATAACCAGATAATGCATTATTTACCTTAGTTATTTGAACTGGTTAGGTATGAGGTACCAATTAAGTACATTACCACCAATCTCTAAGTTATACATCTTCAATTGAAGTTTAGGATATCATACTTTATCAAATGCTTTGGCCATATTCATATATATTTAGTTTACAAAATTCTACTATTCGTTAAGTTCAAGGGCGTATTTTATTTAATAGTAATCCGATAGGATATGTATAATTAATTTATAAAATTCACAACCAAATTTAAAATACATATATACAATTTAATATTTAATAAATTATATGATGCTAAATTAAATTTTGTTTTAATTGTTATAATTTTGTATATATTATACTATGTCTATTACATTTATTTTAAGCAAGTTTTATTATACATGTAATAATGAAGATACTGTGAAAAATTCATCAAGTTTGGATAATTATTGAGAGGGTTATTATATATATTTCTTAGAAGTTATTTTTGACAGTTTGTGGAGAGATACCATATATGTGCCTATGTGATACCATATATATACACTATAGTGCCATTAACTTCCAGAAGCTTTGATTCTCGGTGTAATAGCTCCACCATTTTATATAAATTCATGTGATCTGTATAGTAATAGTAGTGAGATGTATTATACATTATATGTATAAACTTCCGAGCGTGACATACAACATTTTAGTGATGTATAATGTGTCCATAAGAAAAATAATATTATTTCGTATTGATTTTGATTTTATGTCAGTGTAACATTACAGTTCAATAAGTTGATAGAATCTTTACAAATATAAGTAATTTCTTGATGTACAATTTAT
Organism: Osedax fenrisi; assembly: GCA_964019155.1. Taxonomy (NCBI): domain Eukaryota; kingdom Metazoa; phylum Annelida; class Polychaeta; order Sabellida; family Siboglinidae; genus Osedax; species Osedax fenrisi. Next base: position 104,255,990 of record OZ025239.1, read on the forward strand.
GCTGTCTTAGGTTTTATTGTATTGTTAAAGTAAATGCAAATATGTGGATTTAAAATGTAAAAATATAGAACATTTAGTGATGTAAAAAATGTGCACATTAAAATTAGTATTATATCTTATTGATATTGATTTTATTTTAAAGAAACATAAAAGTATAAGTTTCTGATTAAAAAAGTAAAAACATTATGTAACACTGGATTTCGTGGGCTTTTATAAATTCAATATTCATCATATAAATATCACAGATAACCTGAATAATATATAATAACTAGCGACTTGGGTAGGTAGTAGTAGTAGTTGCTTTATTACTAAAAGTAGTTACTTTATTACTAAAAGTAGTTACTACTAGTCAAGTAGTACATACTGGTCAAGGGCTACGCTCCTTGCGTAAGTAGTAGTAGTAGTTGCTTTATTACTAAAAGTAGTTACTTTATTACTAAAAGTAGTTACTTTATTACTAAAAAGAGTTACTTTATTACAAAAAAACCTACAAAAACTAAAACTTAATCCAACCTAACCATAACAGTGCAAATAACTATGACCACACACACACACAAACACACATATCACTATACTTTTATAGGCTCACTCGGGAAGTAATGCAGCTAAAAAAAACCTACCAAAATTAAAACTTAACCCAACCTAACCATAACCGTGAAAATCTACTTTTATAGGCAAACTCGGGAAGTAATGCAGCTAAAAAACCTCCAAAAATTAAAACCTAACCACAACAGGGAAAATAACAATATAAATAAATATGCTTTTAGTAATAATAACAATAGTGAAGGTTCTATGGTGAACTGATATGAGACAATGTATATACTGCAAATATATATCGAATGTAATCACGATGTATCGTAAGTAGTAAATCCACCCCCTACATACCGTAAAATATAGGAGGTACCCGTTAGAGATTTTGGTTTTGATATAAATTGTTGTATACTAAAGTTTATGATTAGGGATATGTTAAATAATATGACATAAATACGTAAAGCCTTAAAGTGAATTAGTATAAATGTAATACATAGTAAAAAGTACAGTAATATATATAATATGATAGTTTATCTATGAATACGATAGATTTATATATTTATATATATATATATATATGTCGGCTAAAATATTAATTAATAGTTATATTAGGTAATAAAGAAAATATATGTACATGATATTTGTTTATTAAAAATAATTATTCACTTGAAACATATTTTGGATATACATGTTCCTGTTGTATGATAATATTTAGATATTTATATATAGTTTAGTATACTATCGTTTTACAACTAACCCAATTGGCCTTTGCCTGCCATTGTTTCTCCTCCTTATAAAAGCATGTTTATATATATTACACTAATAATACTTAAACTATTATAATTATATAGTGTACCTTGCTCTTTTAGGCTTTTTAATAAGTTCTGTACCATCATTCCTATAATAATACATATGCGTGTATAATATAGTACAGAAGAAAATAAGTAAAGGTATTCATATATTCGTATAGTATATATATATATTACGTAGCATATATGTGGTATGATTATCTATTTGAAAATTACTTAACTTAAAAAATACTAAAACAATTATTAAAAGTGACAGTAAAAATGTCTTATATTAGATACGGCTATATAGCTTTGTTTATATAAATATATAATAGTACGATTGACTATTAAGCTAACCCTCTCTTCCCAAGTGCTGTGGGTGTATCTATCTGAGGTAAACTATAAGATGATATCATGTTATATTTGTCACGTATAATATGTAACGGTATCATATTATATATATATATATATATATATATATATAGTGAATATATATATATATATATATATATATAGTGAATCATAAACTAATGCTATAGATAAGTAATTGTCTTATACTCAATGAATTAATAGTAAAAAATATAATATTATTATCTATTATAAAATATATATGATATATGTAATAGTTTATATATATATATATATAAATATGTAATATAATATATGTATAGGTTAAGCTATATAGATGATATATAGATATCTAGATGATATATATAGATGATATGACATATTTATATATATATATATATATATAAATATATACTGATATATATGCATACATATATTATATATTAACCTGGTAGGTATTTGTGCATCCTCTATGGGAGGGTCTAGATACGCCTCTTCATATATCGACTCTTCCGAGGACGTATCTAGATCCTCTGTAGAGTCGCTGTCGTGACCATTGTCGATCGATGATAGATCTTCGTTCTGGTCCTCGATCATATTTTCTTCGGAATAATATTCCGAAGAAAATATTATAAACCGTTGCCCCGTAGCCTATATATATATATATATATATAATAACCGAATACATGTTGAATTTAGGGAATGTACAACATATTCATAATTATTATTACACAACTTATAAAAAGGTACTAACGTTCGGCTGGGAATACCTGTAACATTATATAATAGAATTAGAAATAATACTAGCGGACTTGGGTACTTGTCAAGGGCTACGCTCCTTGTGTAAGTATTTACTTTAGTAGTAGTTACTTTATTACTAAAAGTAGTTACACTGTTAGAAAATAACCTTTAGTGACTAGCTGAGAAAACCTTATGAAATTCGACCTATGTGTTAAGGTTTCATGTACCTTTCGCATTCGTTTAGCGAGCACTAAAGGTTTTCATAACCTTTACTGATATTTGAAAAGGTACTAAAGGTTTTATGCAAATATATAAATATTAGTATAAATAAATAAAAATAAATTAAATTAAAATAAATATTAGTATCTTAACATAGTAAGTAGTAACATATCAAAATAATAACTTATATATTATAATATATTATATAATTTCATTTAAGTTAGATTTAAAACTTAAATTCAATAATAAATCATTTTAATATTGAATACAATATTTAATCAATATGCAATTGCTATATATTCAATATTGGGCAATTAGTTCAACATGATTTACAATTGTATTATCAATGTAATTATGATTAACATTTTACTTTATGAGTCACCCGAATTAGATTCTGATAATGTAGTAAAATATAGGATTACTTAAATAATTTTAGTTTTTAAAATAATATTTTATTTAATAAAAACAGTATATAAACTTAAATATAAAAGTAAAATAATAACTATTAATTAATTTGCATAGATACAAATTAAATCAATATTTCAAAATAATTAAAAGGTATTATATAATATTTTATTTCTATAATAAAAAAATTATATAAACTTAATAATACTTAATTAACATACAATTACTATTGTTGTTTGCTGGATACACATAACCTTTACTCGCATTTAGGAGACCAGTAAAGGTACACATAACCTTTAATCGAATTTATGAAATCAGTAAAGGTACACATAACCTTTACTAGAATTGATGAGATCATTAAAGGTACAAATAACCTTTAATCGAATTTATGAGACCAGTAAAAGTACAAATAACCTTTAATCGAATTGATGAGATCATTAAAGGTTTTAAATAAAGGTTCCCAAAACCTTTAGTGCATAGATGAATAAAATAACTCGTAATGCGCGTCATAAACCTTTTACACAGCTTCAGCATTCATTAAAGGTTTTAAAGGAGAAATATTTTTAACGGTGTACTTTATTACTAAAATAACTATTACTTAAAGAACTGTATTACTAAAAAAAAACCTAAAAAAATTAAAACTTAACACACCCTAACCATAACAGTGAATAACACTATGCCCACACATATACACACATATCACTATACTTTTATAGGCTCACTCGGGAAGTAATGCAGCTAAAAAAAACCACCAAAATTAAAACTTAACCCAACCTAACCACAACAGTGAAAATATACTTTTATAGGCAAACTCGGGAAGTAATGTAGCTAAAAAAACCTACGAAAATTAAAACTTAACCCAACCTAAGCACAACCGTGAAAATATACTTTTATAGGTTCACTTGGGAAGTAATGCAGCTAAAAAAAACCTACCAAAATTAAAAATTAACCCAACCTAACAACAACCGTGACAATATAATTAAACAATTGTATTATGAATCATATATGCATGATAAAAAACATTAGTCTTTAATATTTCTATGGAATTTATAATATTTTATAATTAAAAGTAAATCACTTAATATGACCACGAAAACATATTATGTATTACTGTATTCAACGGAAGTTTCCAAGTTATATATAAATCACTAATTAAAATAAATATTAAGTAAGAATACAGTTATAATGTGTACATTATTTATAATTTAGTAATCAACATTATTGGTAAGAGTACATATATTTTTCATAATATTATTATTTATATACGCAATTAGACTATAATTGTACAACTAACCCACATGTTTGTTGAGGCTTATGTTCTTCTTATAAAATCATTATATATATATTTATATATTATACACAATTATATATAATAATAATATCGATGATTCAAGTTGAAATGATATGAGACAATGAACTTACTGCATAGATCCATCGATTTTAATCACGATGTACCATATGTAGTCAATCCACCCCCTACATAACGAACTATATATAGGAGGTACCCGTTAGAGATGTTGGTTATTCTAAATAGTACTGTACACTATAGGTTACGGCTAAGTATAAAGCATAAAAAAACTATTATATTATATAGTAAGCGTAATACGTTCGAAGAATACGTACAGTATTATACATATAATACATAGTACAACTAAATGATATACATAATAATATAGTTAATATTAGACTCTAATTATATCATATAGTACATATAACATATTACATATTTTATAAATCTATTCTATATATATATATATATATATTCTATATAAATAATCTAGATATATCCTATATATATATATTATTATTATATATATATATATATATATATATATATATATATATATATATATATATAGAATAGATTTAGATAGAATAGATTAGATATATATATATATATATATATATATATATATATGAAGTATTGAAGTATACAAATGTACATATTTTTAATTATTTATTCACGACAATGTTCACAATGTTGGTTACATATGTGTGCCTGTTAAAAGGTAATATTTATAAATATATAAGATATTATAATATGTGTACAACTAACCCACCACGCCTAACGAAAGAATTTCCTCTCCTCCTTATAGAGTATGTATATGTGTAACTAATATACGCGTAGGTTATAGAGCATAGTATTATTATTATGTTAGTAAACATATACACGCACTATAATATATATTATATATATATATATATATATATATAATATATACTATTAGTATTATAAATAACCTTGATCTCTTTGACCTTGCCCTTGTGTGTCCTGGAGTAGCATTCCTGTAAGTAATAGTACAGATAATAATAGTAATAATACGTCGAATAATACATATGCGTGTAGGTTATAGTTATAGTATTTAGTCGTAGTACTATTGAATAACAGCATAAACGAAGCGTACCTAGTATGCTAATACAGGTATCGTATACATATTATAGAGTAATAGTTATAGTAATAGATAACGCGTGGGGTAGTAGTAGTATTCGTATTAATATAATTACATTACAGAAACACTAAGTCAACAAATAATATATATATATATATATGTATATGTCCTTATGTGAGTTTATGTATTAATCTAACCCTCGCGTCTGCGTGAGCGTTGTTGCATCCGGTTCACTATAATACGATAACATATTAAAGTATGGCATGCATGCTATGTAATAGTAAATAATAATGTGGTGTCATAGTATGTTATCAAGTAATGATATATATCAGAGTAAATGTAGTTTATAATGAACGCATAAATATGACACATGGTATATTAGTAAACATATTATATATATATATATATATATAGATTATATATATAAATATTATATATATATATATATATATATATATATAATATTTATTTATTGATAATGCAAATATATATATATATATAAACCTTCTCGTGACATACATTTAAGACGATTGTGGTATCCCTCACAATCATTATTTGTCCTAATAGACAATTTAAATACTGATATTGAGAATATAGGGTGTACTTCTGATGACATCCATTGCCTCTCCATATTGTGTTTAAATTGAACTAATAGGACATCATCCGAGCTGATTGTTCTGGCTAACTTATCAAATGCAACCCGGATGTGATTATGAAGGAGAATGTGTTGGGTCATCATATTATGTAGGAGATCTTTTGTGTACACATCCTCTTTGAACCGTGGTATTAATCCCATTCTTCCAATATTTCTCATTGTAGCCTGTCAAGTATAAATATATATATATATATATATATATATATATATATATATATATATATATATATATATATATAGGTGTGTGTGTGTGTTTATAAATATATATCAGGGTTGGCGTTTTTTTTTGGGTTTTTTCGTTAAAACCATTAAACCCGGTTTTTAGGGGTTTTTATCATTTTTTCAAAAATATAATATTTCAATGAAATATTATATTTTTTTCATTATTATATTATTGCATAATTTTTATAAAAATATATAGGAATTTTTAACATAATTATTTGTAGTATAATGTACATATATGTTTAGTTTGTTTATATATTTAATTAAAATTTTAGAATATCTATAGTGAATTTAATAATATTGAGAACAAATTTGTTATAATATTATCTATATAGATTTGATTGAGATATGATTTTTATATCTGTAAACGTATACATTAAGTTATATAAGGTATGAATGAATGATAAATATAATAATTATCATTATTCATAAATACAGAATCCTTTAGATATTTTGTTATTTTTCTTAATTTGTAAACAATTCTCCCTTTCTAATATTACAATACCTTTTACAACTTGTACAATAGGTGATTTAGACCCCTTACCATTTTTTTTTAATAATTTGCAAATGGTTTTCAAAAGGAAAATCTTATAAATAATGTAACGATGAAAGGAAATATTTAACATCATAAACTATATGAATAATATAATATGTATTATATGTAATGTATATGTAACATTTTCAATAAGTTTATTTAGGCTAATAAAGTCATTGCCTGGATTCCAAATAGATGAACCATATTCAAGTAATGGACGTATATATATGATATAAGCTTTGACTAGATAGTACTAATTATTTGTAATGAAACATTTACAAATTATATTCAAGATCATATAGGATTTGCTACATATGTTATTAATATTTAATTTAATATTATCATCAAAAAACAATATCAATATCTCAAATGCAATTTTAGGGTTCCATTTATTTTGTCCAATCATAAAGATAGTCTTGATTGGATATTTCGTGCGTAGTATTTCTATATAATAAAGAAATTTTAGCATCATCGGCAAAAGGAGAGCATGTTAGCTGTGATTAAAATATCGAAGGGAGGTCATTGATATATATTATTAATAGAAGAGGTCCAATAACGGAACCTTGAGGAACACCTTTTTCAAGAATATAACCAGATAATGCATTATTTACCTTAGTTATTTGAACTGGTTAGGTATGAGGTACCAATTAAGTACATTACCACCAATCTCTAATTTATACATCTTCAATTGAAGTTTAGGATATCATACTTTATCAAATGCTTTGGCCATATTCATATATATTTAGTTTACAAAATTCTACTATTCGTTAAGTTCAAGGGCGTATTTTATTTAATAGTAATCCGATAGGATATGTATAATTAATTTATAAAATTCACAACCAAATTTAAAATACATATATACAATTTAATATATAATAAATTATATGATGCTAAATTAAATGTTGTTTTAATTGTTATAATTTTGTATATATTATACTATGTCTATTACATTTATTTTAAGCAAGTTTTATTATACATGTAATAATGAAGATACTGTGAAAAATTCATCAAGTTTGGATAATTATTGAGAGGGTTATTATATATATTTCTTAGAAGTTATTTTTGACAGTTTGTGGAGAGATACCATATATGTGCCTATGTGATACCATATATATATACACTATAGTGCCATTAACTTCCAGAAGCTTTGATTCTCGGTGTAATAGCTCCACCATTTTATATAAATTCATGTGATCTGTATAGTAATAGTAGTGATGTATTATACATTATATGTATAAACTTCCGAGCGTGACATACAACATTTTAGTGATGTATAATGTGTCCATAAGAAAAATAATATTATTTCGTATTGATTTTGATTTTATGTCAGTGTAACATTACAGTTCAATAAGTTGATAGAATCTTTACAAATATAAGTAATTTCTTGATGTACAATTTATGCTGTCTTATAGGGTGTTCACACGATGCGTGTTTTACTTGTCGTACGAACAAATGCTGGACCGACATTTTTTGGTCCAGCATTTAAAAAACACGAGCGTTCACACGACGCGGGTTTAAATTGTCGTAGTTACTAATAACTGACAGCGGAAATAAAAAATAAAGTAAATAAACAAAAATTTCAAATTCAAATACTATTTTAATTTATCTATTATAATTACATTTATTATAATTATGGATACTTATTTAAATAATTTATTATGTTTAATAACTGATGAAATTGCACTGTATATTTCGTATGAAAATAGCAAAATGAGAACTATATGGGCGAATAATTATTTAAAACGATTCTCGATCTTTAAATCATAATATGCATAACAAGAAAATAGATTATCCATATTAATATAATATGGTATAAATAAATATGAACTCTATTCATAAAATTTTGAAATAATACTTATTTATACCAAAATAATGTGTTTTAATCAAACAACGAAATATAAAACTGTGACGTCATAGTAGGATCCCAAATATAAATTATAGGATATTTGAATTTTAAATTTTAAAAATATTTTATTAAATTTTTATTTTATATTATATATAGTTAAATAATTGATAATTATTTCGTAACTTTTGGATTCTATTTAAGTTATAAACAAACATTGAGAATTACAAAGGACAATAAAAATCGTAATATGTGGATAGGTTTAGTAATTCGAAATATAAATGACGTATAATAATCAAAATAAATGAGGCTGTGAATTGTTCATTTTAAAATAGTAAATTTAATGTGAATCCAAGTATATAAATGTTATTTATATATTATATAATGTACATATATATTAACTTAACATAATATTAATAAGAATAACATAATATATGTACATAATGTTATTAATTAATCAAATTACTAAGTATGATCAAACTTGAAAATATCGTAATTTGTATGACCTAAATATATAGGTTTATATTTTAACTGCACGATATTGCTTGCGATATATATTTCAATTAAAATTAGTAACTATGATCTATATTTAGATGGGAGTGACATATCATATATAATATTGTAAATTACTAGAGATAAGATATATATCGATCATATTTACTGCTGGCAATATAGTTTGATAAAATTATATAGAATGATCAATTATATTTTAAGATAGTAATATACATGATTAAATATAATATATAATCACTGAATAATGATATGGAATTATAATAATGAAATATTATTTAAAAATTAATTAGTGTGTTAAAAATATTAAAATCCTTTGATGTGTTTATAAATTAATTATAATTCTATTTACATAATTATAATTTTTTTTATATATTTATATATTTCATATATATATATTATATGTGTATATTAAGATATTTATATATATATAGTGTATATTATAAACTCATGTGTATTATAAATTTTATATAATTAAACATTTTATATAAATATTATAATATAACTTTATATCATAATCATTTATTATTTAATATAAGAATTTTTACTATGGTATTGTATATATGCAAACATTACTTATATAACAGAGTTGTACAGTTTTGTACAAAGTATTCTTCTCAAAGTAATTATCCATATGACATTATTTAAAGTAGATTAAATCTTTAGTTATATGTGAACTGTACAATAAATTAGTGCATAAGCAATGCCATAAGACATGGTTAAATAGTTTTTTAATCACAATTTATGGTAAGTAAGCTATATAATTTAAAGTAAACTTTGATATTTTAATGAAGGCGAACTTGATGAAATAGTATATGAATATATAGAGGATAGTGATAATGATACAGGATTAACTGGATACAAGTTTCAAACATGACAAAGCGTAATAGCGTATAACCAAGAATATATAATATAAGAATTATAAAATTCAATTTAATCGTAGAAAATTTTCCAAGAACACAACAATTTTGCGAAGCATTTCATGAAGCAATATTTTGTGATTTATCCTTCAGAAAACCTCTGATATGAAGTTAAAGTAGTCATATTTAATTAGAGTAAATACAAAACCCATGGACAACTATAAAATACTGAATATTAAAGTGCAGTTATTATTTAAAATATGTATATAATATTGCCATGAATGCAATACCACTTATTATATGGATGATAGTGATGTGGAGAATATATATATATATATAACATTTCATATGTAAATAGAAACACTATTATTATAATATTTAATAATATCTATTATTATGTACATTTAAAAAAAACCTATGTAAGAAATATTCCTGATATGGTATTGGAAGTGTTGACAATGGGTATAAAGTATCTCACAGTCAATGAGATGATTGTGGTAAAATCATAGAAATTAGAGGTATAATTACCCCATACCCCACGCTATAGCTATGGGTAAATTACTACTTACAATATCACACTTATGTGTGTTTAAACAATCAATTATTTGTATAAATAAATATTTTTTTATAAACTATATTTTATATTTAGGTGATATGTATCATTACAATAAATCATAGATATACCAGGCTCTTAATTAATATATTATATAATACTTATTACACTAAATATACATTAGGAGAAGGGTTAGTCAGATAAATTGAAGAACCTGTTATTTATGGTATTTTTTTACTAATTTATATTTATTATATTATGCCGATATGAAATATGAAAACATTTCTAAATCTATAAAACTGCTATTAGTTGATTAATATGAATAATTAATTAACAATCTCAATTTTATAGATATATTATAAGATTTGATTGAACTATAATTTAATTGAATTTATTATTAAAACATATAATATTAATATTTTATACCAAATTACAATTTTAAAGCATCCAGTATATTAATTATTATCAGAACGACATTTTTTCTATATATATATATATATAGTTTTAACATTAATATATATTATCTATAGGTTAATATTTAGTTTGAATCCAGAATTATCTATAATATACATTATTCTTCAAAGTTTAGCATCAAGTTTTCTTAAAGCGCTTACATCAGATTCTTTCTCCAAGAGTTTCTTTGTTATCGCTTGAATTTCAAGTACACCTACCATATAAATATATAATATCATATATTTAAAGTAGATTTAATAATAGATATATTAATCATATTATTATTATTATTATTATATTATATAATATATGTTTATGTATATATATATCATATTTATATGACATTTTTAAGTGTATGAAAAAATGTTATATTGAAATTAGTTTAACCGAATAACTTATTGTACCTATATTTGTATTACTAGAATAGAATTTATTGAATTACTATATATATATATATATCATATAATGTACATGTATATTGTATATGATCATTTAGATATAATAATCAAGTTTATATAGACAAAATATTAAGTATGCATTGAATACTATTCAATGTGTTATTAAACACTCATATATATTAAACTTATAAGTCCTATACTATAATTTATAATTAAAATATAAAATTATAATAATAAGTTATATTAATATTATACTAGATGATAGATTATAAAGTAGATCGATGCTTAGTATAATAATAATAATAATATTATTAATAAAAATATTTTGAATATAATTTTATTAATATTATTAAAATCATTATACTAAGCATCGATCTAATTTATTATAAGTATAATGTTATGTAATTATTAAATATAATAAATATAAACATTACATGATGCTGATAAGTCTTTAACTAACCAGTTATGTTCTATAACGGACGATTCATTTTCAATACCGCTGGTATATTTAAATTTCCACCAGTGTTATATTATCGGTAAATAACTGATCGTTTATTATTTTAATAATAGATTTGAATTGTTAACTTATAATACTAATGTTTAGTAATATATCTACATAATAATCTATTTCACAAGTTAATACTATATCCATAAATGATATATTATAAGTATTTTAAATTTAATTATTATTCAAATTAATATTAAATATATTATGATAAATCTATTTTCATGCATATTATGCTTTAATTAAACTACTTTTTGTTATATCTTTACTTGAATAATTTAATTTTGTATATTCTATATAATTAATGTTTATATTGTATTTTATATTGTAGTAATACGATTAATTATATAACAATTATTCAGTATTATACTGAGTATAATATTTTTATAAAATATTGTAAACATTACCAAAGATAGTAAGATATTTCGGTCCAGCATTTATTTTGGTCCAGCAAAAAATAGGATATTTTCTATTTTTGCTGTACGACGAGAAAAATAGGAATCCGAGTAAATGCTGGACCGAATCTATGATTTTGAAGAATTCGGTCCAGCATTTGTTCGTACGACAAGCAAAACACGCATCGTGTGAACACCCTATTAGGTTTTATTGTATTGTTAAAGTAAATGCAAATATGTGGATTTAAAATGTAAAAATATAGAACATTTAGTGATGTAAAAAATGTGCACATTAAAATTAGTATTATATCTTATTTATATTGATTTTATTTTAAAGAAACATAAAAGTATAAGTTTGTGATTAAAAAAGTAAAAACATTATGTAACACTGGATTTCGTGGGCTTTTATAAATTCAATATTCATCATATAAATATCACAGATAACCTGAATAATATATAATAACTAGCGACTTGGGTAGGTAGTAGTAGTAGTTGCTTTATTACTAAAAGTAGTTACTTTATTACTAAATGTAGTTACTACTAGTCAAGTAGTACATACTGGTCAAGGGCTACGCTCCTTGCGTAAGTAGTAGTAGTAGTTGCTTTATTACTAAAAGTAGTTACTTTATTACTAGAAGTAGTTACTTTATTACTAAAAAGAGTTACTTTATTACAAAAAAACCTACAAAAACTAAAACTTAATCCAACCTAACCATAACAGTGCAAATAACTATGACCACACACATACACACACACACACACAAACACACATATCACTATACTTTTATAGGCTCACTCGGGAAGTAATGCAGCTAAAAAAACCTACCAAAATTAAAACTTAACCCAACCTAACCATAACCGTGAAAATCTACTTTTATAGGCAAACTCGGGAAGTAATGCAGCTAAAAAACCTCCAAAAATTAAAACCTAACCACAACAGGGAAAATAACAATATAAATAAATATGCTTTTAGTAATAATAACAATAGTGAAGGTTCTATGGTGAACTGATATGAGACAATGTATATACTGCAAATATATATCGAATGTAATCACGATGTATCGTAAGTAGTAAATCCACCCCCTACATACCGTAAAATATAGGAGGTACCCGTTAGAGATTTTGGTTTTGATATAAATTGTTGTATACTAAAGTTTATGATTAGGGATATGTTAAATAATATGACATAAATACGTAAAGCCTTAAAGTGAATTAGTATAAATGTAATACATAGTAAAAAGTACAGTAATATACATAATATGATAGTTTATCTGTGAATACGATAGATTTATATATTTATATATATATATATATGTCGGCTAAAATATTAATTAATAGTTATATTAGGTAATAAAGAAAATATATGTACATGATATTTGTTTATTAAAAATAATTATTCACTTGAAACATATTTTGGATATACGTGTTCCTGTTGTATGATAATATTTAGATATTTATATATAGTTTAGTATACTATCGTTTTACAACTAACCCAATTGGCCTTTGCCTGCCATTGTTTCTCCTCCTTATAAAAGCATGTTTATATATATATATTACACTAATAATACTTAAACTATTATAATTATATAGTGTACCTTGCTCTTTTAGGCTTTTTAATAAGTTCTGTACCATCATTCCTATAATAATACATATGCGTGTATAATATAGTACAGAAGAAAATAAGTAAAGGTATTCATATATTCGTATAGTATATATATATATTACGTAGCATATATGTGGTATGATTATCTATTTGAAAATTACTTAACTTAAAAAATACTAAAACAATTATTAAAAGTGACAGTAAAAATGTCTTATATTAGATACGGCTATATAGCTTTGTTTATATAAATATATAATAGTACGATTGACTATTAAGCTAACCCTCTCTTCCCAAGTGCTGTGGGTGTATCTATCTGAGGTAAACTATAAGATGATATCATGTTATAATTTGTCACGTATAATATGTAACGGTATCATATTATATATATATATATATATATATATATATATATATATATATATATAGTGAATATATATATATATATATATATATATATATATATATATATAGTGAATCATAAACTAATGCTATAGATAAGTAATTGTCTTATACTCAATAAATTAATAGTAAAAAATATAATATTATTATCTATTATAAAATATATATGATATATGTAATAGTTTATATATATATATATAAATATGTAATATAATATATGTATAGGTTAAGCTATATAGATGATATATAGATATCTAGATGATATATATAGATGATATGACATATTTATATATATATATATATATATATATATATATATATATAAATATATACTGATATATATGCATACATATATTATATATTAACCTGGTAGGTATTTGTGCATCCTCTATGGGAGGGTCTAGATACGCCTCTTCATATATCGACTCTTCCGATGACGTATCTAGATATTCTGTAGAGTCGCTGTCGTGACCATTGTCGATCGATGATAGATCTTCGTTCTGGTCCTCGATCATATTTTCTTCGGAATAATATTCCGAAGAAAATATTATAAACCGTTGCCCCGTAGCCTATATATATATATATATATAATAACCGAATACATGTTGAATTTAGGGAATGTACAACATATTCATAATTATTATTACACAACTTATAAAAAGGTACTAACGTTCGGCTGGGAATACCTGTAACATTATATAATAGAATTAGAAATAATACTAGCGGACTTGGGTACTTGTCAAGGGCTACGCTCCTTGTGTAAGTATTTACTTTAGTAGTAGTTACTTTATTACTAAAAGTAGTTACACTGTTAGAAAATAACCTTTAGTGACTAGCTGAGAAAACCTTATGAAATTCGACCTATGTGTTAAGGTTTCATGTACCTTTCGCATTCGTTTAGCGAGCACTAAAGGTTTTCATAACCTTTACTGATATTTGAAAAGGTACTAAAGGTTTTATGCAAATATATAAATATTAGTATAAATAAATAAAATAAATTAAATTAAAATAAATATTAGTATCTTAACATAGTAAGTAGTAACATATCAAAATAATAACTTATATATTATAATATATTATATAATTTCATTTAAGTTAGATTTAAAACTTAAATTCAATAATAAATCATTTTAATATTGAATACAATATTTAATCAATATGCAATTGCTATATATTCAATATTGGGCAATTAGTTCAACATGATTTCCAATTGTATTATCAATGTAATTATGATTAACATTTTACTTTATGAGTCACCCGAATTAGATTCTGATAATGTAGTAAAATATAGGATTACTTAAATAATTTTAGTTTTTAAAATATTATTTTATTTAATAAAAACAGTATATAAACTTAAATATAAAAGTAAAATAATAATTATTAATTAATTTGCATAGATACAAATTAAATCAATATTTCAAAATAATTAAAAGGTATTATATAATATTTTATTTCTATAATAAAAAAATTATATAAACTTAATAATACTTAATTAACATACAATTACTATTGTTGTTTGCTGGATACACATAACCTTTACTCGCATTTAGGAGACCAGTAAAGGTACACATAACCTTTAATCGAATTTATGAAATCAGTAAAGGTACACATAACCTTTACTAGAATTGATGAGATCATTAAAGGTACAAATAACCTTTAATCGAATTTATGAGACCAGTAAAAGTACAAATAACCTTTAATCGAATTGATGAGATCATTAAAGGTTTTAAATAAAGGTTCCCAAAACCTTTAGTGCATAGATGAATAAAATAACTCGTAATGCGCGTCATAAACCTTTTACACAGCTTCAGCATTCATTAAAGGTTTTAAAGGAGAAATATTTTTAACGGTGTACTTTATTACTAAAATAACTATTACTTAAAGAACTGTATTACTAAAAAAAAACCTAAAAAAATTAAAACTTAACACACCCTAACCATAACAGTGAATAACACTATGCCCACACATATACACACACATCACTATACTTTTATAGGCTCACTCGGGAAGTAATGCAGCTAAAAAAAACCACCAAAATTAAAACTTAACCCAACCTAACCACAACAGTGAAAATATACTTTTATAGGCAAACTCGGGAAGTAATGTAGCTAAAAAAACCTACGAAAATTAAAACTTAACCCAACCTAAGCACAACCGTGAAAATATACTTTTATAGGTTCACTTGGGAAGTAATGCAGCTAAAAAAAACCTACCAAAATTAAAAATTAACCCAACCTAACAACAACCGTGACAATATAATTAAACAATTGTATTATGAATCATATATGCATGATAAAAAACATTAGTCTTTAATATTTCTATGGAATTTATAATATTTTATAATTAAAAGTAAATCACTTAATATGACCACGAAAACATATTATGTATTACTGTATTCAACGGAAGTTTCCAAGTTATATATAAATCACTAATTAAAATAAATATTAAGTAAGAATACAGTTATAATGTGTACATTATTTATAATTTAGTAATCAACATTATTGGTAAGAGTACATATATTTTTCATAATATTATTATTTATATACGCAATTAGACTATAATTGTACAACTAACCCACATGTTTGTTGAGGCTTATGTTCTTCTTATAAAATCATTATATATATATTTATATATTATACACAATTATATATAATAATAATATCGATGATTCAAGTTGAAATGATATGAGACAATGAACTTACTGCATAGATCCATCGATTTTAATCACGATGTACCATATGTAGTCAATCCACCCCCTACATAACGAACTATATATAGGAGGTACCCGTTAGAGATGTTGGTTATTCTAAATAGTACTGTACACTATAGGTTACGGCTAAGTATAAAGCATAAAAAAACTATTATATTATATAGTAAGCGTAATACGTTCGAAGAATACGTACAGTATTATACATATAATACATAGTACAACTAAATGATATACATAATAATATAGTTAATATTAGACTCTAATTATATCATATAGTACATATAACATATTACATATTTTATAACTCTATTCTATATATATATATATATATATATATATATATATATATATATATATATATATATATATATATATAGGATATATCTAGATTATTTATATAGAATATATATATATATATATATATATATATATAATAATAATAATATCAGAATTTAGGCATGACCAAGGTAATCGAAGAAGCGCAATGCTTATCTAGTCGTTTACCTGAAACATATTCCCAATTAACAATTATGAGGAGAAAAAAAAATAAAAGTAAAATTTATATAATATAGAAGTAAAATATGTAATTTTATAAATCTTATAAGAATCATGAGAATATAAAATTATAAAGCATATACAAATATAAATAACTTTAAAAATAATATTAAAAGTAAATAATTATAAATAAAAAAATTAATAGTATAAGAAATTAAAAGTATAATTGGAGTATATATATATATATATATATATATATATATATGTTAGTTTTGAATGCTGTAGTTAAAGATTACTAATAAATTAGATCCAGAGTTGCCAATATTATGTTGAAATTAATGATGGTATATGATGTATCAATTTCAAGGATATGGGTACGCCAGTTCCAATGCCTTAGGGATCTTAATATCGCCAATAATAAGAACACTGACAATACTTGCCCACTCCACAAGTATATCCCATCCCCCGATACGTATCATAATCATATCAAGTCCAAACATATTAGCCACTCCGGTCATAGAAAAATATAATGAAAAAAAAAAAAATAAACTAATATATATATATATATACTCCAATAATTAAAAACTCCTCATAATGTCATTCATCATATAATCATAAAATGTAAAGAAGAAAAATAAATTAATATAAAAATCTAGGAATATAAATATAAAATAATTATAAAATTAAAAATTAAAAGACAAATCCTATTGAATAAAACAATTAAACATAACTAAAAATAACTAAAAAAATAAATAAAAATAAATAAATAGCTATATTATAAACAAAAATTAAAAAAAAAAGTAAGTAAATTTATAGTAAGTCGAACACTGTAAACACATTTTTTTTTTAATATTATAATAAGTCAAGAAAAAGTCAAGATTAAAACAAACAAATAATATTTTGTAATTTTATATTATGTCAAAGTTATATAAATAATAAAAAAATTATATAAATATTAAAAATAAAAATAAAAATAAAAAATAAAAATTTAAAATTATAAAAAACATCAGAAATGTATGTTAAATTTATATTATGTCAGAAATAAAAATTAAAATAAAACAATAAAAAAATAATTATTTAGACAAATTTTCCTTTTTAAGTCATTTTCAATTCAAGAATATATTTTTTAACACGTCTTCCAAACGATTTAATACACCTATTTTTTGTAAGTTGAATGGGAAGTAAGTTCCACTGTCTAGAGGACACATTTCTCACTCTAAACAGATCTCTGCTAGTTCTTGACTTGAATCTTACAAATTTATCCGTGTTTTTATTAATCAAAAAAAGTTTTTGAATGTTACTCAGTAATTTATGATAATATGCTCTGTGAGCAACTTTAATCGAACTTAATTTTACAATATGATCAAAATTCAAAATTTTATTTTCTCTCAAAAATACATTATACGATGAACTTGTGATTAGTTTTAGTATTCGCTTTTGTAATCTATTTATATAATCAGTTAATGAGGAAAAAGTATTTCCCCATATATGGGCACAGTAGTATAAGTGAGGAACAAATAAAGCATTATATATAGATAGTAAAGTATATTTGTTTGCCATTGGTCTAACTTTCCTTATAATTCCGGTTATCCTAGATAACTTTTTGGAAATGTAATTATACTGTTCTTTCCAGTCTAGTTTGTCATCAATGAATACTCCAAGAAACTTATAGTTTTTAACCTTTTCGATCTTGGTATTATTTATTCTGATATCAAATATAGAGTTAGTATGTATATTTCTAACATTGAAAAGGATAAAATTAGATTTTTTCAGGTTTAAAGTTAACTTGTTTGCGCAAAGCCATTTATTCAATTTTTCAAGTTCCTTATTCATTTTAACATTTAATTTACCTAGTGAATCACTATTAAAATAATATTAGTGTCATCTGCAAATAAAATTGTTTTGAAGTCATTGGAAATATTCTGTAAATCATTAATATATATTAAAAATAAAAGTGGCCCAAGAACCGAGCCCCGCGGAACACCATATTTCATAATCTCAGTAGTTGAGTATTCATCTTTATAGTGAACAAATTGTAGTCTATTATGTAGATAACTTTTAAGTAATGAAAGTGCTGACCCCCGTATACCATAATGCTCTAGTTTAACAAATAATATGTCATGGTGTATAGTATCGAACGCTTTTTTTAGGTCAATTGATACAACTGCACATTTTTCCAATCGTTCAAGACTTTCAGATATTGATTCAGTTAGATCCATTAATGCATCCGATGATGAAATACCTTCTCTGAATCCATATTGTGAGTCACTCAATATATCATTTTTTGTTAAAAATACATTTAATCTTGTTTTTATTATCTTTTCAAATAATTTTGATATTTGTGGTAACATTGATATTGGTCTATAGTTGGATAACTCATTTTTAGCACCAGATTTATATATAGGAATTATTTTAGAAATTTGTAAATCATCTGGAAATAAACCAACATGTAAACATTTATTAAAAAGTATTGCAAGAATTGGACTTATCTCATCCTTTATTTGTTTAATTATATGCATATTAAAACCTAAGGTATCAATGTTGTACTTATTATCACAATTTTCGATAAATTTTTTAATTTCATTAACGCTAGTAGGAAATAAAAATAATGAATTTTTGTTTTTATTAGTTAATGTCTTATAGATTGACTGCAAATTATTATCACAAAATTCCTTAGCTAAATGTGGGCCTACATTTATGAAATGATCATTAAACTTATTTGCAATTTCACTATTAGATTTATCACTAATAAAAGTAGTATCCTTAGATTTACTAGTATATCCAATTAGCTGTTTTATCGCTTTCCACATTTGTTTTGGGTTATTACCATGAGTTTTAAATTTGTCATTATAATATTTATTTTCTACATACCTAAGAATTGTTGTTAACATATTTTTATAACTGGTATAGCTCAGTTTGTTGAGAACAGTTTTATTTTTTATATATCTTTTATAAAGTTTATTTTTTTTAAATATACATTTTCTAATTGTATTCCATATCCACGGTTTGTTTAGAAAACGTTTTTTGGATAGTTTATTTGTTATTAATGGACAAGTTTTATTATATAACTTAGAAAGGTCTTTTAAAAATTTTGTAAAAGTATCATTTATACACATTTCAGTGTCATATTTGAGTAAATTCCAATTAAAATTAGTTATTGCGAGTTTGAAATTAAAAATGTTATTTTCTTTGAGCATACGTGACTTTTTAATTATACTTATATTATCTCTTTTAGACGCTATTTTAAAATTTATAAAAATGGGTAAGTGGTCACTTATGTCTGAGTAGACTATACCAGATATTAAATTATCTTGAAAGTTTGTAAAAAAATTATCTATGAGTGAATTTGTGCTTGAAATTCTTGTTGGTTTAGTTATTGTTGGGTATAAATTAAGTGAATATATGCTATCGTAGAAATATTTAGTATTATTAGAATCATTATAATTAAGCAAATTTATATTTACATCACCACCAATACATATTACATAATCTGATATATAGTTTTCAAATTTATTTGTAAACATATCAGTGAAATCAATAGTGTTACTATTAGGTGGTCTATATATACCACTAATTAAATATTTTATGTTTGAGTTTTTTAATTTAAACTTAATTGTACACATGTCACATATTTATTTATTAGTATAACACAATTCATCTATATTTTCAAAGTCAATATAATTACTAACATATAATAAAACACCACCACCTCTACACGAAGATCTATTTATACCTGTTAAGTTATAATTTGATAAATTATATAGTTTATTATTTGAATCATTCAACCATGTTTCTGTGATTATAATAATAGAGAATTGTTTATGAATAGAATCTATAAAATGTATAATATTATTATAATTTGCACTAATACTGCGTGCATTTATATGAAGTATAGACAAATCATTTATATTACTTGTATCACAATTGAATGCATTTTGTATATTTGTATAATCATAATACTTGCAATCAATACTATTAGAATTATCAATTGATTTGTCAAAATCAGAAATAAATGTATTCATAGTGAATTAATTAAAATAAAAAAGTATAAAATAAAAGTATAAAATAAAATAAAAGTATTAGATAAAATATGAACTTATGTATTTGAAATCACTTCAGTATAATACGTTAATTGTGTTGTATCTGTAATCACTATTTTATTTTTTTTGTCAGTGCTGATATAAACTTTATTATTAAAAACCCAGGTATTAGTAATTTTCTTTGATTTTACCAACTGTCTGGTTTTGTAGAATATATTATTAATATTATTTGGGTGTTTTTTGTTTAAATAATAGTTTGTATTTATTAACAATAGTTTTTTTTTAAGAATATTTACCATAGACTTATGATTATCTAATGTTATAAAATATTTATCTGATTGTACTGTGTCTGATGATTTGATATTTGTATCTTCCTTATTTGATTTAGTTATATTAATAATAGTTCCTTTTTCTAATTCTATATCTAGCTTTGATTTTAGAAATTTAATTATATTATCTTCACTTTCATATGATGTAGTATCCTCTTTATTGTTGTTTGTGAGTATTATAGTATTACTGGTATTATCGTTTATATTGTTATCTAATTTTATTAATGAATTAGTTATTTGTTTTAACGGTAATTTCTGTATTGTTTCACTATTTTTTTTAAACTCAGTATTAATCAAGTTTATTAGATTACTGTTATCTGTCTTAAGCTCTTGAATTAATTTAGTTTGATAAGTTACAATATCTGACAATTTTTCTACTTTAGAAGTTAATTCGTTTATATATTTTATTATTTTAACATTTGATATTGGTGACATGATCAAGATTAATTTAATATTACAATAAACGAATACTTTTTTTAAAATAATTAGCTACTTTATTATACATATACTTAAGAATAGTAATATGTATATATATATAAATTCTTAAAGAATATAATATAGAATATTGAAACCTTATATATTAATAAATATTATATATGTAAATAAAACAAAACAAAACACTATGTTATAGTACACACATATATAATGTTTATGAAATTAAATATATAATGTAGTGACAAATTAAATGTCACGGTTCAGTAATTCCAATAAAATATCATATAATGCTAATTTTAGTATCAATAAAATACATTTAATATAAAATTATAAATGTATTTTATGTAATATTTGTTTATAAGTACTATGCAAATATTATATTATAAGATACACTTAACTTTTTGATGATACTTAAGGATTTAAATGAATTTATAATTTAAGATGTGTCAAAAATGAACCAGGAAATGAATCTGTGAGAGATATATGATATATATATATATATATATATATATATATATATATATATATATATATATATATATATGAAGTAATGAAGTATACAAATGTACATATTTTTAATTATTTATTCACGACAATGTTCACAATGTTGGTTACATATGTGTGCCTGTTAAAAGGTAATATTTATAAATATATAATATATTATAATATGTGTACAACTAACCCACCACTCCTAACGAAAGAATTTCCTCTCCTCCTTATAAAGTATGTATATGTGTAACTAATATACGCGTAGGTTATAGAGCATAGTATTATTATTATGTTAGTAAACATATACACGCACTATAATACATATTATATATATATATATATATATATATAATATACTATTAGTATTATAAATAACCTTGATCTCTTTGACCTTGCCCTTGTGTGTCCTGGAGTAGCATTCCTGTAAGTAATAGTACAGATAATAATAGTAATAATACGTCGAATAATACATATGCGTGTAGGTTATAGTTATAGTATTTAGTCGTAGTACTATTGAATAACAGCATAAACGAAGCGTACCTAGTATGCTAATACAGGTATCGTATACATATTATAGAGTAATAGTTATAGTAATAGATAACGCGTGGGGTAGTAGTAGTATTCGTATTAATATAAGTACATTATAGAAACACTAAGTCAACAAATAATATATATATATATATATATATATATATATATATGTATATGTCCTTATGTGAGTTTATGTATTAATCTAACCCTCGCGTCTGCGTGAGAGTTGTTGCATCCGGTTCACTATAATACGATAACATATTAAAGTATGGCATGCATGCTATGTAATAGTAAATACTAATGTGGTGTCATGGTATGTTATCAAGTAATGATATATATCAGAGTAAATGTAGTTTATAATGAACGCATAAATATGACACATGGTATATTAGTAAACATATTATATATATATATATATATATATAGATTATATATATATATATTATATATATATATATATATATATATATATATATATAATATTTATTTATTGATAATGCAAATATATATATATATATAAACCTTCTCGCGACATACATTTAAGACGATTGTGGTATCCCTCACAATCATTATTTGTCCTAATAGACAATTTAAATACTGATGTTGAGAATATAGGGTGTACTTCTGATGACATCCATTGCCTCTCCATATTGTGTTTAAATTGAACTAATAGGACATCATCCGAGCTGATTGTTCTGGCTAACTTATCAAATGCAACCCGGATGTGATTATGAAGGAGAATAGGTTGGGTCATCATATTATGTAGGAGATCTTTTGTGTACACATCCTCTTTGAACCGTGGTATTAATCCCATTCTTCCAATATTTCTCATTGTAGCCTGTCAAGTATAAATATATATATATATATATATATATATATATATATATATATATATATATATATAGGTGTGTGTGTGTGTGTTTATAAATATATATCAGGGTTGGCGTTTTTTTTGGGTTTTTTCGTTAAAACCATTAAACCCGGTTTTTAGGGGTTTTTATCATTTTTTCAAAAATATAATATTTCAATGAAATATTATATTTTTTTCATTATTATATTATTACATAATTTTTATAAAAAGATATAGGAATTTTTAACATAATTATTTGTAGTATAATGTACATATATGTTTAGTTTGTTTATATATTTAATTAAAATTTTAGAATATCTATAGTGAATTTAATAATATTGAGAACAAATTTGTTATAATATTATCTATATAGATTTGATTGAGATATGATTTGTATCTATTTGTATCTGTAAACTTATACATTAAGTTATATAAGGTATGAATGAATGATAAATATAATAATTATCATTATTCATAAATACAGAATCCTTTAGATATTTTGTTATTTTTCTTAATTTGTAAACAATTCTCCCTTTCTAATATTACAATACCTTTTACAACTTGTACAATAGGTGATTTAGACCCCCTTACCATTTTTTTTTAATAATTTGCAAATGGTTTTCAAAAGGAAAATATTATAAATAATTTAGCGATGAAAGGAAATATTTAACATCATAAACTATATGAATAATAGAATATGTATTATATGTAATGTATATGTAACTTTTTCAATAAGTTTATTTAGGCTAATAAAGTCTTTGCCTGGATTCCAAATAGATGAACCATATTCAAGTAATGGACGTATATATATGATATAAGCTTTGACTAGATAGTACTAATTATTTGTAATGAAACATTTACAAATTATATTCAAGATCATATAGGATTTGCTACATATGTTATTAATATTTAATTTAATATTATCATCAAAAAACAATATCAATATCTCAAAAATGAGAGCATTTTGGAAGCAGTATTATTTAGCGAATACACACACATATATATCAGAATTGCCGATTGACATAATTGCACATTTTTCAAATGCAATTTTAAGGTTCCATTTATTTTGTCCAATCATAAAGATAGTCTTGATTGGATATTTCGTGCGTAGTATTTCTATATAATAAAGAAATTTTAGCATCATCGGCAAAAGGAGAGCATGTTAGCTGTGATTAAAATATCGAAGGGAGGTCATTGATATATATTATTAATAGAAGAGGTCCAATAACGGAACCTTGAGGAACACCTTTTTCATGAATATAACCAGATAATGCATTATTTACCTTAGTTATTTGAACTGGTTAGGTATGAGGTACCAATTAAGTACATTACCACCAATCTCTAATTTATACATCTTCAATTGAAGTTTAGGATATCATACTTTATCAAATGCTTTGGCCATATTCATATATATTTAGTTTACAAAATTCTACTATTCGTTAAGTTCAAGGGCGTATTTTATTTAATAGTAATCCGATAGGATATGTATAATTAATTTATAAAATTCACAACCAAATTTAAAATACATATATACAATTTAATATATAATAAATTATATGATGCTAAATTAAATGTTGTTTTAATTGTTATAATTTTGTATATATTATACTATGTCTATTACATTTATTTTAAGCAAGTTTTATTATACATGTAATAATGAAGATACTGTGAAAAATTCATCAAGTTTGGATAATTATTGAGAGGGTTATTATATATATTTCTTAGAAGTTATTTTTGACAGTTTGTGGAGAGATACCATATATGTGCCTATGTGATACCA
The DNA here is from genome assembly GCA_964019155.1 of Osedax fenrisi. Taxonomy (NCBI): domain Eukaryota; kingdom Metazoa; phylum Annelida; class Polychaeta; order Sabellida; family Siboglinidae; genus Osedax; species Osedax fenrisi. Next base: position 104,282,002 of record OZ025239.1, read on the forward strand.
TATATATACACTATAGTGCCATTAACTTCCAGAAGCTTTGATTCTCGGTGTAATAGCTCCACCATTTTATATAAATTCATGTGATCTGTATAGTAATAGTAGTGATGTATTATACATTATATGTATAAATTTTATATACTATGCTATACATTGTTAATTGATTTAAATATATATATATATATATATATATATATAATATTTATTTATTGATAATGCAAATATATATATATATATAAACCTTCTCGCGACATACATTTAAGACGATTGTGGTATCCCTCACAATCATTATTTGTCCTAATAGACAATTTAAATACTGATATTGAGAATATAGGGTGTACTTCTGATGATATCCATTGCCTCTCCATATTGTGTTTAAATTGAACTAATAGGACATCATCCGAGCTGATTGTTCTGGCTAACTTATCAAATGCAACCCGGATGTGATTATGAAGGAGAATAGGTTGGGCCATCATATTATGTAGAATATCTTTTGTGTACACATCCTCTTTGAACCGTGGTATTAATCCCATTCTTCCAATATTTCTCATTGTAGCCTGTCAAGTATAAATATATATATATATATATATATATATATATATATATATATATATATATATATATATAGGTGTGTGTGTGTTTATAAATATATATCAGGGTTTGTCGTTTTTTTTGGGTTTTTTTCGTTAAAACCATTAAACACAGTTTTTAGGTGTTTTTATCCTGTTTTTTCAATTTTTTCAAAAATATAATATTTCAATGAAATATTATATTTTTTTCATTATTATATTATTGCATAATTTTTATAAAAAGATATAGGAATTTTTAACATAATTATTTGTAGTATAATGTACATATATGTTTAGTTTGTTTATATATTTAATTAAAATTTTAGAATATCTATAGTGAATTTAATAATATTGAGAACAAATTTGTTATAATATTATCTATATAGATTTGATTGAGATATGATTTTTATATCTGTAAACGTATACATTAAGTTATATAAGGTATGAATGAATGATAAATATAATAATTATCATTATTCATAAATACAGAATCCTTTAGATATTTTGTTATTTTTCTTAATTTGTAAACAATTCTCCCTTTCTAATATTACAATACCTTTTACAACTTGTACAATAGGTGATTTAGACCCCTTACCATTTTTTTTTAATAATTTGCAAATGGTTTTCAAAAGGAAAATCTTATAAATAATGTAACGATGAAAGGAAATATTTAACATCATAAACTATATGAATAATATAATATGTATTATATGTAATGTATATGTAACTTTTTCAATAAGTTTATTTAGGCTAATAAAGTCATTGCCTGGATTCCAAATAGATGAACCATATTCAAGTAATGGACGTATATATATGATATAAGCTTTGACTAGATAGTACTAATTATTTGTAATGAAACATTTACAAATTATATTCAAGATCATATAGGATTTGCTACATATGTTATTAATATTTAATTTAATATTATCATCAAAAAACAATATCAATATCTCAAAAATGAGAGTATTTTGGAAGCAGTATTATTTAGCGAATACACACACATATATATCAGAATTGCCGATTGACATAATTGCACATTTTTCAAATGCAATTTTAAGGTTCCATTTATTTTGTCCAATCATAAAGATAGTCTTGATTGGATATTTCGTGCGTAGTATTCCCATATAATAAAGAAATGTTAGCATCATCGGCAAAAGGAGAGCATGTTAGCTGTGATGAAAATATTGAAGGGAGGTCATTGATATATATTATTAATAGAAGAGGTCCAATAACGGAACCTTGAGGAACACCTTTTTCATGAATATAACCAGATAATGCATTATTTACCTTAGTTATTTGAACTGGTTAGGTATGAGGTACCAATTAAGTACATTACCACCAATCTCTAATTTATACATCTTCAATTGAAGTTTAGGATATCATACTTTATCAAATGCTTTGGCCATATTCATATATATTTAGTTTACAAAATTCTACTATTCGTTAAGTTCAAGGGCGTATTTTATTTAATAGTAATCCGATAGGATATGTATAATTAATTTATAAAATTCACAACAAAATTTAAAATACATATATACAATTTGATATATAATAAATTATATGATGCTAAATTAAATTTTGTTTTAATTGTTATAATTTTGTATATATTATACTATGTCTATTACATTTATTTTAAGCAAGTTTTATTATACATGTAATAATGAAGATACTGTGAAAAATTCATCAAGTTTGGATAATTATTGAGAGGGTTATTATATATATTTCTTAGAAGTTATTTTTGACAGTTTGTGGAGAGATACCATATATGTGCCTATGTGATACCATATATATACACTATAGTGCCATTAACTTCCAGAAGCTTTGATTCTCGGTGTAATAGCTCCACCATTTTATATAAATTCATGTGATCTGTATAGTAATAGTAGTGATGTATTATACATTATATGTATAAACTTTATATACTATGCTATACATTGTTAATTGATTTAAATATATATATATATATATATATATATATAATATTTATTTATTGATAATGCAAATATATATATATATAAACCTTCTCGCGACATACATTTAAGACGATTGTGGTATCCCTCACAATCATTATTTGTCCTAATAGACAATTTAAATACTGATATTGAGAATATAGGGTGTACTTCTGATGATATCCATTGCCTCTCCATATTGTGTTTAAATTGAACTAATAGGACATCATCCGAGCTGATTGTTCTGGCTAACTTATCAAATGCAACCCGGATGTGATTATGAAGGAGAATAGGTTGGGCCATCATATTATGTAGAATATCTTTTGTGTACACATCCTCTTTGAACCGTGGTATTAATCCCATTCTTCCAATATTTCTCATTGTAGCCTGTCAAGTATAAATATATATATATAGGTGTGTGTGTGTTTATAAATATATATCAGGGTTTGTCGTTTTTTTTGGGTTTTTTTCGTTAAAACCATTAAACACAGTTTTTAGGTGTTTTTATCCTGTTTTTTCAATTTTTTCAAAAATATAATATTTCAATGAAATATTATATTTTTTTCATTATTATATTATTGCATAATTTTTATAAAAAGATATAGGAATTTTTAACATAATTATTTGTAGTATAATGTACATATATGTTTAGTTTGTTTATATATTTAATTAAAATTTTAGAATATCTATAGTGAATTTAATAATATTGAGAACAAATTTGTTATAATATTATCTATATAGATTTGATTGAGATATGATTTTTATATCTGTAAACGTATACATTAAGTTATATAAGGTATGAATGAATGATAAATATAATAATTATCATTATTCATAAATACAGAATCCTTTAGATATTTTGTTATTTTTCTTAATTTGTAAACAATTCTCCCTTTCTAATATTACAATACCTTTTACAACTTGTACAATAGGTGATTTAGACCCCTTACCATTTTTTTTTAATAATTTGCAAATGGTTTTCAAAAGGAAAATCTTATAAATAATGTAACGATGAAAGGAAATATTTAACATCATAAACTATATGAATAATATAATATGTATTATATGTAATGTATATGTAACTTTTTCAATAAGTTTATTTAGGCTAATAAAGTCATTGCCTGGATTCCAAATAGATGAACCATATTCAAGTAATGGACGTATATATATGATATAAGCTTTGACTAGATAGTACTAATTATTTGTAATGAAACATTTACAAATTATATTCAAGATCATATAGGATTTGCTACATATGTTATTAATATTTAATTTAATATTATCATCAAAAAACAATATCAATATCTCAAAAATGAGAGTATTTTGGAAGCAGTATTATTTAGCGAATACACACACATATATATCAGAATTGCCGATTGACATAATTGCACATTTTTCAAATGCAATTTTAAGGTTCCATTTATTTTGTCCAATCATAAAGATAGTCTTGATTGGATATTTCGTGCGTAGTATTCCCATATAATAAATAAATGTTAGCATCATCGGCAAAAGGAGAGCATGTTAGCTGTGATGAAAATATTGAAGGGAGGTCATTGATATATATTATTAATAGAAGAGGTCCAATAACGGAACCTTGAGGAACACCTTTTTCATGAATATAACCAGATAATGCATTATTTACCTTAGTTATTTGAACTGGTTAGGTATGAGGTACCAATTAAGTACATTACCACCAATCTCTAATTTATACATCTTCAATTGAAGTTTAGGATATCATACTTTATCAAATGCTTTGGCCATATTCATATATATTTAGTTTACAAAATTCTACTATTCGTTAAGTTCAAGGGCGTATTTTATTTAATAGTAATCCGATAGGATATGTATAATTAATTTATAAAATTCACAACAAAATTTAAAATACATATATACAATTTGATATATAATAAATTATATGATGCTAAATTAAATTTTGTTTTAATTGTTATAATTTTGTATATATTATACTATGTCTATTACATTTATTTTAAGCAAGTTTTATTATACATGTAATAATGAAGATACTGTGAAAAATTCATCAAGTTTGGATAATTATTGAGAGGGTTATTATATATATTTCTTAGAAGTTATTTTTGACAGTTTGTGGAGAGATACCATATATGTGCCTATGTGATACCATATATATACACTATAGTGCCATTAACTTCCAGAAGCTTTGATTCTCGGTGTAATAGCTCCACCATTTTATATAAATTCATGTGATCTGTATAGTAATAGTAGTGATGTATTATACATTATATGTATAAACTTTATATACTATGCTATACATTGTTAATTGATTTAAATATATATATATATATATATATATATAATATTTATTTATTGATAATGCAAATATATATATATATATATAAACCTTCTCGCGACATACATTTAAGACGATTGTGGTATCCCTCACAATCATTATTTGTCCTAATAGACAATTTAAATACTGATATTGAGAATATAGGGTGTACTTCTGATGATATCCATTGCCTCTCCATATTGTGTTTAAATTGAACTAATAGGACATCATCCGAGCTGATTGTTATGGCTAACTTATCAAATGCAACCCGGATGTGATTATGAAGGAGAATAGGTTGGGCCATCATATTATGTAGAATATCTTTTGTGTACACATCCTCTTTGAACCGTGGTATTAATCCCATTCTTCCAATATTTCTCATTGTAGCCTGTCAAGTATAAATATATATATATATATATATATATATATATATATATATATATAGGTGTGTGTGTGTTTATAAATATATATCAGGGTTTGTCGTTTTTTTTGGTTTTTTTTCGTTAAAACCATTAAACACAGTTTTTAGGTGTTTTTATCCTGTTTTTTCAATTTTTTCAAAAATATAATATTTCAATGAAATATTATATTTTTTTCATTATTATATTATTGCATAATTTTTATAAAAAGATATAGGAATTTTTAACATAATTATTTGTAGTATAATGTACATATATGTTTAGTTTGTTTATATATTTAATTAAAATTTTAGAATATCTATAGTGAATTTAATAATATTGAGAACACATTTGTTATAATATTATCTATATAGATTTGATTGAGATATGATTTTTATATCTGTAAACGTATACATTAAGTTATATAAGGTATGAATGAATGATAAATATAATAATTATCATTATTCATAAATACAGAATCCTTTAGATATTTTGTTATTTTTCTTAATTTGTAAACAATTCTCCCTTTCTAATATTACAATACCTTTTACAACTTGTACAATAGGTGATTTAGACCCCCTTACCATTTTTTTTTAATAATTTGCAAATGGTTTTCAAAAGGAAAATCTTATAAATAATTTAGCGATGAAAGGAAATATTTAACATCATAAACTATATGAATAATATAATATGTATTATATGTAATGTATATGTAACTTTTTCAATAAGTTTATTTAGGCTAATAAAGTCATTGCCTGGATTCCAAATAGATGAACCATATTCAAGTAATGGACGTATATATATGATATAAGCTTTGACTAGATAGTACTAATTATTTGTAATGAAACATTTACAAATTATATTCAAGATCATATAGGATTTGCTACATATGTTATTAATATTTAATTTAATATTATCATCAAAAAACAATATCAATATCTCAAAAATGAGAGTATTTTGGAAGCAGTATTATTTAGCGAATACACACACATATATATCAGAATTGCCGATTGACATAATTGCACATTTTTCAAATGCAATTTTAAGGTTCCATTTATTTTGTCCAATCATAAAGATAGTCTTGATTGGATATTTCGTGCGTAGTATTCCCATATAATAAATAAATGTTAGCATCATCGGCAAAAGGAGAGCATGTTAGCTGTGATGAAAATATTGAAGGGAGGTCATTGATATATATTATTAATAGAAGAGGTCCAATAACGGAACCTTGAGGAACACCTTTTTCATGAATATAACCAGATAATGCATTATTTACCTTAGTTATTTGAACTGGTTAGGTATGAGGTACCAATTAAGTACATTACCACCAATCTCTAATTTATACATCTTCAATTGAAGTTTAGGATATCATACTTTATCAAATGCTTTGGCCATATTCATATATATTTAGTTTACAAAATTCTACTATTCGTTAAGTTCAAGGGCGTATTTTATTTAATAGTAATCCGATAGGATATGTATAATTAATTTATAAAATTCACAACAAAATTTAAAATACATATATACAATTTGATATATAATAAATTATATGATGCTAAATTAAATTTTGTTTTAATTGTTATAATTTTGTATATATTATACTATGTCTATTACATTTATTTTAAGCAAGTTTTATTATACATGTAATAATGAAGATACTGTGAAAAATTCATCAAGTTTGGATAATTATTGAGAGGGTTATTATATATATTTCTTAGAAGTTATTTTTGACAGTTTGTGGAGAGATACCATATATGTGCCTATGTGATACCATATATATACACTATAGTGCCATTAACTTCCAGAAGCTTTGATTCTCGGTGTAATAGCTCCACCATTTTATATAAATTCATGTGATCTGTATAGTAATAGTAGTGATGTATTATACATTATATGTATAAACTTTATATACTATGCTATACATTGTTAATTGATTTAAATATATATATATATATATATATATATATAATATTTATTTATTGATAATGCAAATATATATATATATATAAACCTTCTCGCGACATACATTTAAGACGATTGTGGTATCCCTCACAATCATTATTTGTCCTAATAGACAATTTAAATACTGATATTGAGAATATAGGGTGTACTTCTGATGATATCCATTGCCTCTCCATATTGTGTTTAAATTGAACTAATAGGACATCATCCGAGCTGATTGTTATGGCTAACTTATCAAATGCAACCCGGATGTGATTATGAAGGAGAATAGGTTGGGCCATCATATTATGTAGAATATCTTTTGTGTACACATCCTCTTTGAACCGTGGTATTAATCCCATTCTTCCAATATTTCTCATTGTAGCCTGTCAAGTATAAATATATATATATATATATATATATATATATATATATATATATATATATATAGGTGTGTGTGTGTTTATAAATATATATCAGGGTTTGTCGTTTTTTTTGGTTTTTTTTCGTTAAAACCATTAAACACAGTTTTTAGGTGTTTTTATCCTGTTTTTTCAATTTTTTCAAAAATATAATATTTCAATGAAATATTATATTTTTTTCATTATTATATTATTGCATAATTTTTATAAAAAGATATAGGAATTTTTAACATAATTATTTGTAGTATAATGTACATATATGTTTAGTTTGTTTATATATTTAATTAAAATTTTAGAATATCTATAGTGAATTTAATAATATTGAGAACACATTTGTTATAATATTATCTATATAGATTTGATTGAGATATGATTTTTATATCTGTAAACGTATACATTAAGTTATATAAGGTATGAATGAATGATAAATATAATAATTATCATTATTCATAAATACAGAATCCTTTAGATATTTTGTTATTTTTCTTAATTTGTAAACAATTCTCCCTTTCTAATATTACAATACCTTTTACAACTTGTACAATAGGTGATTTAGACCCCCTTACCATTTTTTTTTAATAATTTGCAAATGGTTTTCAAAAGGAAAATCTTATAAATAATTTAGCGATGAAAGGAAATATTTAACATCATAAACTATATGAATAATAGAATATGTATTATATGTAATGTATATGTAACTTTTTCAATAAGTTTATTTAGGCTAATAAAGTCTTTGCCTGGATTCCAAATAGATGAACCATATTCAAGTAATGGACGTATATATATGATATAAGCTTTGACTAGATAGTACTAATTATTTGTAATGAAACATTTACAAATTATATTCAAGATCATATAGGATTTGCTACATATGTTATTAATATTTAATTTAATATTATCATCAAAAAACAATATCAATATCTCAAATGCAATTTTAGGGTTCCATTTATGTTGTCCAATCATAAAGATAGTCTTGATTGGATATTTCGTGCGTAGTATTTCTATATAATAAAGAAATTTTAGCATCATCGGCAAAAGTAGAGCATGTTAGCTGTGATTAAAATATCGAAGGGAGGTCATTGATATATATTATTAATAGAAGAGGTCCAATAACGGAACCTTGAGGAACACCTTTTTCATGAATATAACCAGATAATGCATTATTTACCTTAGTTATTTGAACTGGTTAGGTATGAGGTACCAATTAAGTACATTACCACCAATCTCTAATTTATACATCTTCAATTGAAGTTTAGGATATCATACTTTATCAAATGCTTTGGCCATATTCATATATATTTAGTTTACAAAATTCTACTATTCGTTAAGTTCAAGGGCGTATTTTATTTAATAGTAATCCGATAGGATATGTATAATTAATTTATAAAATTCACAACCAAATTTAAAATACATATATACAATTTAATATATAATAAATTATATGATGCTAAATTAAATGTTGTTTTAATTGTTATAATTTTGTATATATTATACTATGTCTATTACATTTATTTTAAGCAAGTTTTATTATACATGTAATAATGAAGATACTGTGAAAAATTCATCAAGTTTGGATAATTATTGAGAGGGTTATTATATATATTTCTTAGAAGTTATTTTTGACAGTTTGTGGAGAGATACCATATATGTGCCTATGTGATACCATATATATATACACTATAGTGCCATTAACTTCCAGAAGCTTTGATTCTCGGTGTAATAGCTCCACCATTTTATATAAATTCATGTGATCTGTATAGTAATAGTAGTGATGTATTATACATTATATGTATAAACTTCCGAGCGTGACATACAACATTTTAGTGATGTATAATGTGTCCATAAGAAAAATAATATTATTTCGTATTGATTTTGATTTTATGTCAGTGTAACATTACAGTTCAATAAGTTGATAGAATCTTTACAAATATAAGTAATTTCTTGATGTACAATTTATGCTGTCTTAGGTTTTATTGTATTGTTAAAGTACATGCAAATATGTGGATTTAAAATGTAAAAATATAGAACATTTAGTGATGTAAAAAATGTGCACATTAAAATTAGTATTATATCTTATTGATATTGATTTTATTTTAAAGAAACATAAAAGTATAAGTTTCTGATTAAAAAAGTAAAAACATTATGTAACACTGGATTTCGTTGGCTTTTATAAATTCAATATTCATCATATAAATATCACAGATAACCTGAATAATATATAATAACTAGCGACTTGGGTAGGTAGTAGTAGTAGTTGCTTTATTACTAAAAGTAGTTACTATATTACTAAAAGTAGTTACTACTAGTCAAGTAGTACATACTGGTCAAGGGCTACGCTCCTTGCGTAAGTAGTAGTAGTAGTTGCTTTATTACTAAAAGTAGTTACTTTATTACTAAAAGTAGTTACTTTATTACTAAAAAGAGTTACTTTATTACAAAAAAACCTACAAAAACTAAAACTTAATCCAACCTAACCATAACAGTGCAAATAACTATGACCACACACATACACACACACACACACACACACATATCACTATACTTTTATAGGCTCACTCGGGAAGTAATGCAGCTAAAAAAAACCTACCAAAATTAAAACTTAACCCAACCTAACCATAACCGTGAAAATCTACTTTTATAGGCAAACTCGGGAAGTAATGCAGCTAAAAAACCTCCAAAAATTAAAACCTAACCACAACAGGGAAAATAACAATATAAATAAATATGCTTTTAGTAATAATAACAATAGTGAAGGTTCTATGGTGAACTGATATGAGACAATGTATATACTGCAAATATATATCGAATGTAATCACGATGTATCGTAAGTAGTAAATCCACCCCCTACATACCGTAAAATATAGGAGGTACCCGTTAGAGATTTTGGTTTTGATATAAATTGTTGTATACTAAAGTTTATGATTAGGGATATGTTAAATAATATGACATAAATACGTAAAGCCTTAAAGTGAATTAGTATAAATGTAATACATAGTAAAAAGTACAGTAATATACATAATATGATAGTTTATCTGTGAATACGATAGATTTATATATTTATATATATATATATATATATGTCGGCTAAAATATTAATTAATAGTTATATTAGGTAATAAAGAAAATATATGTACATGATATTTGTTTATTAAAAATAATTATTCACTTGAAACATATTTTGGATATACGTGTTCCTGTTGTATGATAATATTTAGATATTTATATATAGTTTAGTATACTATCGTTTTACAACTAACCCAATTGGCCTTTGCCTGCCATTGTTTCTCCTCCTTATAAAAGCATATTTATATATATATATTACACTAATAATACTTAAACTATTATAATTATATAGTGTACCTTGCTCTTTTAGGCTTTTTAATAAGTTCTGTACCATCATTCCTATAATAATACATATGCGTGTATAATATAGTACAGAAGAAAATAAGTAAAGGTATTCATATATTCGTATAGTATATATATATATTACGTAGCATATATGTGGTATGATTATCTATTTGAAAATTACTTAACTTAAAAAATACTAAAACAATTATTAAAAGTGACAGTAAAAATGTCTTATATTAGATACGGCTATATAGCTTTGTTTATATAAATATATAATAGTACGATTGACTATTAAGCTAACCCTCTCTTCCCAAGTGCTGTGGGTGTATCTATCTGAGGTAAACTATAAGATGATATCATGTTATAATTTGTCACGTATAATATGTCACGGTATCATATTATATATATATATATATATATATATATATAGTGAATATATATATATATATATATATATATATATAGTGAATCATAAACTAATGCTATAGATAAGTAATTGTCTTATACTCAATGAATTAATAGTAAAAAATATAATATTATTATCTATTATAAAATATATATGATATATGTAATAGTTTATATATATATATATATAAATATGTAATATAATATATGTATAGGTTAAGCTATATAGATGATATATAGATATCTAGATGATATATATAGATGATATGACATATTTATATATATATATATATATATAAATATATACTGATATATATGCATACATATATTATATATTAACCTGGTAGGTATTTGTGCATCCTCTATGGGAGGGTCTAGATACGCCTCTTCATATATCGACTCTTCCGAGGACGTATCTAGATCCTCTGTAGAGTCGCTGTCGTGACCATTGTCGATCGATGATAGATCTTCGTTCTGGTCCTCGATCATATTTTCTTCGGAATAATATTCCGAAGAAAATATTATAAACCGTTGCCCCGTAGCCTATATATATATATATATATATATATATATATAATAACCGAATACATGTTGAATTTAGGGAATGTACAACATATTCATAATTATTATTACACAACTTATAAAAAGGTACTAACGTTCGGCTGGGAATACCTGTAACATTATATAATAGAATTAGAAATAATACTAGCGGACTTGGGTACTTGTCAAGGGCTACGCTCCTTGTGTAAGTATTTACTTTAGTAGTAGTTACTTTATTACTAAAAGTAGTTACACTGTTAGAAAATAACCTTTAGTGACTAGCTGAGAAAACCTTATGAAATTCGACCTATGTGTTAAGGTTTCATGTACCTTTCGCATTCGTTTAGCGAGCACTAAAGGTTTTCATAACCTTTACTTATATTTGAAAAGTTACTAAAGGTTTTATGCAAATATATAAATAATAGTATAAATAAATAAAAATAAATTAAATTAAAATAAATATTAGTATCTTAACATAGTAAGTAGTAACATATCAAAATAATAACTTATATATTATAATATATTATATAATTTCATTTAAGTTAGATTTAAAACTTAAATTCAATAATAAATCATTTTAATATTGAATACAATATTTAATCAATATGCAATTGCTATATATTCAATATTGGGCAATTAGTTCAACATGATTTACAATTGTATTATCAATGTAATTATGATTAACATTTTACTTTATGAGTCACCCGAATTAGATTCTGATAATGTAGTAAAATATAGAATTACTTAAATAATTTTAGTTTTTAAAATAATATTTTATTTAATAAAAACAGTATATAAACTTAAATATAAAAGTAAAATAATAATTATTAATTAATTTGCATAGATACAAATTAAATCAATATTTCAAAATAATTAAAAGGTATTATATAATATTTTATTTCTATAATAAAAAAATTATATAAACTTAATAATACTTAATTAACATACAATTACTATTGTTGTTTGCTGGATACACATAACCTTTACTCGCATTTAGGAGACCAGTAAAGGTACACATAACCTTTAATCGAATTTATGAAATCAGTAAAGGTACACATAACCTTTACTAGAATTGATGAGATCATTAAAGGTACAAATAACCTTTAATCGAATTTATGAGACCAGTAAAAGTACAAATAACCTTTAATCGAATTGATGAGATCATTAAAGGTTTTAAATAAAGGTTCCCAAAACCGTTAGTGCATAGATGAATAAAATAACTCGTAATGCGCGTCATAAACCTTTTACACAGCTTCAGCATTCATTAAAGGTTTTAAAGGAGAAATATTTTTAACGGTGTACTTTATTACTAAAATAACTATTACTTAAAGAACTGTATTACTAAAAAAAAAACCTAAAAAAATTAAAACTTAACACACCCTAACCATAACAGTGAATAACACTATGCCCACACATATACACACACATCACTATACTTTTATAGGCTCACTCGGGAAGTAATGCAGCTAAAAAAAACCACCAAAATTAAAACTTAACCCAACCTAACCACAACAGTGAAAATATACTTTTATAGGCAAACTCGGGAAGTAATGTAGCTAAAAAAACCTACGAAAATTAAAACTTAACCCAACCTAAGCACAACCGTGAAAATATACTTTTATAGGTTCACTTGGGAAGTAATGCAGCTAAAAAAAACCTACCAAAATTAAAAATTAACCCAACCTAACAACAACCGTGACAATATAATTAAACAATTGTATTATGAATCATATATGCATGATAAAAAACATTAGTCTTTAATATTTCTATGGAATTTATAATATTTTATAATTAAAAGTAAATCACTTAATATGACCACGAAAACATATTATGTATTACTGTATTCAACGGAAGTTTCCAAGTTATATATAAATCACTAATTAAAATAAATATTAAGTAAGAATACAGTTATAATGTGTACATTATTTATAATTTAGTAATCAACATTATTGGTAAGAGTACATATATTTTTCATAATATTATTATTTATATACGCAATTAGACTATAATTGTACAACTAACCCACATGTTTGTTGAGGCTTATGTTCTTCTTATAAAATCATTATATATATATTTATATATTATACACAATTATATATAATAATAATATCGATGATTCAAGTTGAAATGATATGAGACAATGAACTTACTGCATAGATCCATCGATTTTAATCACGATGTACCATATGTAGTCAATCCACCCCCTACATAACGAACTATATATAGGAGGTACCCGTTAGAGATGTTGGTTATTCTAAATAGTACTGTACACTATAGGTTACGGCTAAGTATAAAGCATAAAAAAACTATTATATTATATAGTAAGCGTAATACGTTCGAAGAATACGTACAGTATTATACATATAATACATAGTACAACTAAATGATATACATAATAATATAGTTAATATTAGACTCTAATTATATCATATAGTACATATAACATATTACATATTTTATAACTCTATTCTATATATATATATATATATATATATATATATTCTATATAAATAATCTAGATATATCCTATATATATATATTATTATTATATATATATATATATATATATATATATATATATATATATAGGATATATCTAGATTATTTATATAGAATATATATATATATATATATATATATATATATAATAATAATAATATCAGAATTTAGGCATGACCAAGGTAATCGAAGAAGCGCAATGCTTATCTAGTCGTTTACCTGAAACATATTCCCAATTAACAATTATGAGGAGAAAAAAAAATAAAAGTAAAATTTATATAATATAGAAGTAAAATATGTAATTTTATAAATCTTATAAGAATCATGAGAATATAAAATTATAAAGCATATACAAATATAAATAACTTTAAAAATAATATTAAAAGTAAATAATTATAAATAAAAAAATTAATAGTATAAGAAATTAAAAGTATAATTGGAGTATATATATATATATGTATGTTAGTTTTGAATGCTGTAGTTAAAGATTACTAATAAATTAGATCCAGAGTTGCCAATATTATGTTGAAATTAATGATGGTATATGATGTATCAATTTCAAGGATATGGGTACGCCAGTTCCAATGCCTTAGGGATCTTAATATCGCCAATAATAAGAACACTGACAATACTTGCCCACTCCACAAGTATATCCCATCCCCCGATACGTATCATAATCATATCAAGTCCAAACATATTAGCCACTCCGGTCATAGAAAAAATATAATGAAAAAAAAAAAAAAACTAATATATATATATATATATACTCCAATAATTAAAAACTCCTCATAATGTCATTCATCATATAATCATAAAATGTAAAGAAGAAAAATAAATTAATATAAAAATCTAGGAATATAAATATAAAATAATTATAAAATTAAAAATTAAAAGACAAATCCTATTGAATAAAACAATTAAACATAACTAAAAATAACTAAAAAAATAAATAAAAATAAATAAATAGCTATATTATAAACAAAAATTAAAAAAAAAAGTAAGTAAATTTATAGTAAGTCGAACACTGTAAACACATTTTTTTTTTAATATTATAATAAGTCAAGAAAAAGTCTAGATTAAAACAAACAAATAATATTTTGTAATTTTATATTATGTCAAAGTTATATAAATAATAAAAAAATTATATAAATATTAAAAATAAAAATAAAAATAAAAAATAAAAATTTAAAATTATAAAAAACATCAGAAATGTATGTTAAATTTATATTATGTCAGAAATAAAAATTAAAATAAAACAATAAAAAAATAATTATTTAGACAAATTTTCCTTTTTAAGTCATTTTCAATTCAAGAATATATTTTTTAACACGTCTTCCAAACGATTTAATACACCTATTTTTTGTAAGTTGAATGGGAAGTAAGTTCCACTGTCTAGAGGACACATTCTAAACAGATCTCTGCTAGTTCTTGACTTGAATCTTACAAATTTATCCGTGTTTTTATTAATCAAAAAAAGTTTTTGAATGTTACTCAGTAATTTATGATAATATGCTCTGTGAGCAACTTTAATCGAACTTAATTTTACAATATGATCAAAATTCAAAATTTTATTTTCTCTCAAAAATACATTATACGATGAACTTGTGATTAGTTTTAGTATTCGCTTTTGTAATCTATTTATATAATCAGTTAATGAGGAAAAAGTATTTCCCCATATATGGGCACAGTAGTATAAGTGAGGAACAAATAAAGCATTATATATAGATAGTAAAGTATATTTGTTTGCCATTGGTCTAACTTTCCTTATAATTCCGGTTATCCTAGATAACTTTTTGGAAATGTAATTATACTGTTCTTTCCAGTCTAGTTTGTCATCAATGAATA
The DNA here is from genome assembly GCA_964019155.1 of Osedax fenrisi. Taxonomy (NCBI): domain Eukaryota; kingdom Metazoa; phylum Annelida; class Polychaeta; order Sabellida; family Siboglinidae; genus Osedax; species Osedax fenrisi. Next base: position 104,298,220 of record OZ025239.1, read on the forward strand.
CTCCAAGAAACTTATAGTTTTTAACCTTTTCGATCTTGGTATTATTTATTCTGATATCAAATATAGAGTTAGTATGTATATTTCTAATATTGAAAAGGATAAAATTAGATTTTTTCAGGTTTAAAGTTAACTTGTTTGCGCAAAGCCATTTATTCAATTTTTCAAGTTCCTTATTCATTTTAACATTTAATTTACCTAGTGAATCACTATTAAAAATAATATTAGTGTCATCTGCAAATAAAATTGTTTTGAAGTCATTGGAAATATTCTGTAAATCATTAATATATATTAAAAATAAAAGTGGCCCAAGAACCGAGCCCCGCGGAACACCATATTTCATAATCTCAGTAGTTGAGTATTCATCTTTATAGTGAACAAATTGTAGTCTATTATGTAGATAACTTTTAAGTAATGAAAGTGCTGACCCCCGTATACCATAATGCTCTAGTTTAACAAATAATATGTCATGGTGTATAGTATCGAACGCTTTTTTTAGGTCAATTGATACAACTGCACATTTTTCCAATCGTTCAAGACTTTCAGATATTGATTCAGTTAGATCCATTAATGCATCCGATGATGAAATACCTTCTCTGAATCCATATTGTGAGTCACTCAATATATCATTTTTTGTTAAAAATACATTTAATCTTGTTTTTATTATCTTTTCAAATAATTTTGATATTTGTGGTAACATTGATATTGGTCTATAGTTGGATAACTCATTTTTAGCACCAGATTTATATATAGGAATTATTTTAGAAATTTTTAAATCATCTGGAAATAAACCAACATGTAAACATTTATTAAAAAGTATTGCAAGAATTGGACTTATCTCATCCTTTATTTGTTTAATTATATGCATATTAAAACCTAAGGTATCAATGTTGTACTTATTATCACAATTTTCGATAAATTTTTTAATTTCATTAACGCTAGTAGGAAATAAAAATAATGAATTTTTGTTTTTATTAGTTAATGTCTTATAGATTGACTGCAAATTATTATCACAAAATTCCTTAGCTAAATGTGGGCCTACATTTATGAAATGATCATTAAACTTATTTGCAATTTCACTATTAGATTTATCACTAATAAAAGTAGTATCCTTAGATTTACTAGTATATCCAATTAGCTGTTTTATCGCTTTCCACATTTGTTTTGGGTTATTACCATGAGTTTTAAATTTGTCATTATAATATTTATTTTCTACATACCTAAGAATTGTTGTTAACATATTTTTATAACTGGTATAGCTCAGTTTGTTGAGAACAGTTTTATTTTTTATATATCTTTTATAAAGTTTATTTTTTTTAAATATACATTTTCTAATTGTATTCCATATCCACGGTTTGTTTAGAAAACGTTTTTTGGATAGTTTATTTGTTATTAATGGACAAGTTTTATTATATAACTTAGAAAGGTCTTTTAAAAATTTTGTAAAAGTATCATTTATACACATTTCAGTGTCATATTTGAGTAAATTCCAATTAAAATTAGTTATTGCGAGTTTGAAATTAAAAATGTTATTTTCTTTGAGCATACGTGACTTTTTAATTATACTTATATTATCTCTTTTAGACGCTATTTTAAAATTTATAAAAATGGGTAAGTGGTCACTTATGTCTGAGTAGACTATACCAGATATTAAATTATCTTGAAAGTTTGTAAAAAAATTATCTATGAGTGAATTTGTGCTTGAAATTCTTGTTGGTTTAGTTATTGTTGGGTATAAATTAAGTGAATATATGCTATCGTAGAAATATTTAGTATTATTAGAATCATTATAATTAAGCAAATTTATATTTACATCACCACCAATACATATTACATAATCTGATATATAGTTTTCAAATTTATTTGTAAACATATCAGTGAAATCAATAGTGTTACTATTAGGTGGTCTATATATACCACTAATTAAATATTTTATGTTTGAGTTTTTTAATTTAAACTTAATTGTACACATGTCACATATTTATTTATTAGTATAACACAATTCATCTATATTTTCAAAGTCAATATAATTACTAACATATAATAAAACACCACCACCTCTACACGAAGATCTATTTATACCTGTTAAGTTATAATTTGATAAATTATATAGTTTATTATTTGAATCATTCAACCATGTTTCTGTGATTATAATAATAGAGAATTGTTTATGAATAGAATCTATAAAATGTATAATATTATTATAATTTGCACTAATACTGCGTGCATTTATATGAAGTATAGACAAATCATTTATATTACTTGTATCACAATTGAATGCATTTTGTATATTTGTATAATCATAATACTTGCAATCAATACTATTAGAATTATCAATTGATTTGTCAAAATCAGAAATAAATGTATTCATAGTGAATTAATTAAAATAAAAAAGTATAAAATAAAAGTATAAAATAAAATAAAAGTATTAGATAAAATATGAACTTATGTATTTGAAATCACTTCAGTATAATACGTTAATTGTGTTGTATCTGTAATCACTATTTTATTTTTTTTGTCAGTGCTGATATAAACTTTATTATTAAAAACCCAGGTATTAGTAATTTTCTTTGATTTTACCAACTGTCTGGTTTTGTAGAATATATTATTAATATTATTTGGGTGTTTTTTGTTTAAATAATAGTTTGTATTTATTAACAATAGTTTTTTTTTAAGAATATTTACCATAGACTTATGATTATCTAATGTTATAAAATATTTATCTGATTGTACTGTGTCTGATGATTTGATATTTGTATCTTCCTTATTTGATTTAGTTATATTAATAATAGTTCCTTTTTCTAATTCTATATCTAGCTTTGATTTTAGAAATTTAATTATATTATCTTCACTTTCATATGATGTAGTATCCTCTTTATTGTTGTTTGTGAGTATTATAGTATTACTGGTATTATCGTTTATATTGTTATCTAATTTTATTAATGAATTAGTTATTTGTTTTAACGGTAATTTCTGTATTGTTTCACTATTTTTTTTAAACTCAGTATTAATCAAGTTTATTAGATTACTGTTATCTGTCTTAAGCTCTTGAATTAATTTAGTTTGATAAGTTACAATATCTGACAATTTTTCTACTTTAGAAGTTAATTCGTTTATATATTTTATTATTTTAACATTTGATATTGGTGACATGATCAAGATTAATTTAATATTACAATAAACGAATACTTTTTTTAAAATAATTAGCTACTTTATTATACATATACTTAAGAATAGTAATATGTATATATATATAAATTCTTAAAGAATATAATATAGAATATTGAAACCTTATATATTAATACATATTATATATGTAAATAAAACAAAACAAAACACTATGTTATAGTACACACATATATAATGTTTATGAAATTAAATATATAATGTAGTGACAAATTAAATGTCACGGTTCAGTAATTCCAATAAAATATCATATAATGCTAATTTTAGTATCAATAAAATACATTTAATATAAAATTATAAATGTATTTTATGTAATATTTGTTTATAAGTACTATGCAAATATTATATTATAAGATACACTTAACTTTTTGATGATACTTAAGGATTTAAATGAATTTATAATTTAAGATGTGTCAAAAATGAACCAGGAAATGAATCTGTGAGAGATATATGATATATATATATATATATATATATATATATATATATATATATGAAGTAATGAAGTATACAAATGTACATATTTTTAATTATTTATTCACGACAATGTTCACAATGTTGGTTACATATGTGTGCCTGTTAAAAGGTAATATTTATAAATATATAATATATTATAATATGTGTACAACTAACCCACCACTCCTAACGAAAGAATTTCCTCTCCTCCTTATAAAGTATGTATATGTGTAACTAATATACGCGTAGGTTATAGAGCATAGTATTATTATTATGTTAGTAAACATATACACGCACTATAATACATATTATATATATATATATATATATATATATATATATATATATATATAATATACTATTAGTATTATAAATAACCTTGATCTCTTTGACCTTGCCCTTGTGTGTCCTGGAGTAGCATTCCTGTAAGTAATAGTACAGATAATAATAGTAATAATACGTCGAATAATACATATGCGTGTAGGTAATAGTTATAGAATTTAGTCGTAGTACTATTGAATAACAGCATAAACGAAGCGTACCTAGTATGCTAATACAGGTATCGTATACATATTATAGAGTAATAGTTATAGTAATAGATAACGCGTGGGGTAGTAGTAGTATTCGTATTAATATAAGTACATTATAGAAACACTAAGTCAACAAATAATATATATATATATATATATATATATATATATGTATATGTCCTTATGTGAGTTTATGTATTAATCTAACCCTCGCGTCTGCGTGAGCGTTGTTGCATCCGGTTCACTATAATACGATAACATATTAAAGTATGGCATGCATGCTATGTAATAGTAAATAATAATGTGGTGTCATAGTATGTTATCAAGTAATGATATATATCAGAGTAAATGTAGTTTATAATGAACGCATAAATATGACACATGGTATATTAGTAAACATATTATATATATATATATATATATAGATTATATATATATATTATATATATATATATATATATATATATATAATATTTATTTATTGATAATGCAAATATATATATATATAAACCTTCTCGCGACATACATTTAAGACGATTGTGGTATCCCTCACAATCATTATTTGTCCTAATAGACAATTTAAATACTGATATTGAGAATATAGGGTGTACTTCTGATGACATCCATTGCCTCTCCATATTGTGTTTAAATTGAACTAATAGGACATCATCCGAGCTGATTGTTCTGGCTAACTTATCAAATGCAACCCGGATGTGATTATGAAGGAGAATAGGTTGGGCCATCATATTATGTAGAATATCTTTTGTGTACACATCCTCTTTGAACCGTGGTATTAATCCCATTCTTCCAATATTTCTCATTGTAGCCTGTCAAGTATAAATATATATATATATATATATATAGGTGTGTGTGTGTTTATAAATATATATCAGGGTTTGTCGTTTTTTTTGGGTTTTTTTCGTTAAAACCATTAAACACAGTTTTTAGGTGTTTTTATCCTGTTTTTTCAATTTTTTCAAAAATATAATATTTCAATGAAATATTATATTTTTTTCATTATTATATTATTGCATAATTTTTATAAAAAGATATAGGAATTTTTAACATAATTATTTGTAGTATAATGTACATATATGTTTAGTTTGTTTATATATTTAATTAAAATTTTAGAATATCTATAGTGAATTTAATAATATTGAGAACAAATTTGTTATAATATTATCTATATAGATTTGATTGAGATATGATTTTTATATCTGTAAACGTATACATTAAGTTATATAAGGTATGAATGAATGATAAATATAATAATTATCATTATTCATAAATACAGAATCCTTTAGATATTTTGTTATTTTTCTTAATTTGTAAACAATTCTCCCTTTCTAATATTACAATACCTTTTACAACTTGTACAATAGGTGATTTAGACCCCTTACCATTTTTTTTTAATAATTTGCAAATGGTTTTCAAAAGGAAAATCTTATAAATAATGTAACGATGAAAGGAAATATTTAACATCATAAACTATATGAATAATATAATATGTATTATATGTAATGTATATGTAACTTTTTCAATAAGTTTATTTAGGCTAATAAAGTCATTGCCTGGATTCCAAATAGATGAACCATATTCAAGTAATGGACGTATATATATGATATAAGCTTTGACTAGATAGTACTAATTATTTGTAATGAAACATTTACAAATTATATTCAAGATCATATAGGATTTGCTACATATGTTATTAATATTTAATTTAATATTATCATCAAAAAACAATATCAATATCTCAAAAATGAGAGTATTTTGGAAGCAGTATTATTTAGCGAATACACACACATATATATCAGAATTGCCGATTGACATAATTGCACATTTTTCAAATGCAATTTTAAGGTTCCATTTATTTTGTCCAATCATAAAGATAGTCTTGATTGGATATTTCGTGCGTAGTATTCCCATATAATAAAGAAATGTTAGCATCATCGGCAAAAGGAGAGCATGTTAGCTGTGATGAAAATATCGAAGGGAGGTCATTGATATATATTATTAATAGAAGAGGTCCAATAACGGAACCTTGAGGAACACCTTTTTCATGAATATAACCAGATAATGCATTATTTACCTTAGTTATTTGAACTGGTTAGGTATGAGGTACCAATTAAGTACATTACCACCAATCTCTAATTTATACATCTTCAATTGAAGTTATGGATATCATACTTTATCAAATGCTTTGGCCATATTCATATATATTTAGTTTACAAAATTCTACTATTCGTTAAGTTCAAGGGCGTATTTTATTTAATAGTAATCCGATAGGATATGTATAATTAATTTATAAAATTCACAACAAAATTTAAAATACATATATACAATTTGATATATAATAAATTATATGATGCTAAATTAAATTTTGTTTTAATTGTTATAATTTTGTATATATTATACTATGTCTATTACATTTATTTTAAGCAAGTTTTATTATACATGTAATAATGAAGATACTGTGAAAAATTCATCAAGTTTGGATAATTATTGAGAGGGTTATTATATATATTTCTTAGAAGTTATTTTTGACAGTTTGTGGAGAGATACCATATATGTGCCTATGTGATACCATATATATACACTATAGTGCCATTAACTTCCAGAAGCTTTGATTCTCGGTGTAATAGCTCCACCATTTTATATAAATTCATGTGATCTGTATAGTAATAGTAGTGATGTATTATACATTATATGTATAAACTTTATATACTATGCTATACATTGTTAATTGATTTAAATATATATATATATATATATATATATATATATATATAATATTTATTTATTGATAATGCAAATATATATATATATATATAAACCTTCTCGCGACATACATTTAAGACGATTGTGGTATCCCTCACAATCATTATTTGTCCTAATAGACAATTTAAATACTTATATTGAGAATATAGGGTGTACTTCTGATGATATCCATTGCCTCTCCATATTGTGTTTAAATTGAACTAATAGGACATCATCCGAGCTGATTGTTCTGGCTAACTTATCAAATGCAACCCGGATGTGATTATGAAGGAGAATAGGTTGGGCCATCATATTATGTAGGAGATCTTTTGTGTACACATCCTCTTTGAACCGTGGTATTAATCCCATTCTTCCAATATTTCTCATTGTAGCCTGTCAAGTATAAATATATATATATATATATATATATATATATATATATATATATATATATATATATATATATATATATATATATATAGGTGTGTGTGTGTGTTTATAAATATATATCAGGGTTTGTCGTTTTTTTTGGGTTTTTTTCGTTAAAACCATTAAACACAGTTTTTAGGTGTTTTTATCCTGTTTTTTCAATTTTTTCAAAAATATAATATTTCAATGAAATATTATATTTTTTTCATTATTATATTATTGCATAATTTTTATAAAAAGATATAGGAATTTTTAACATAATTATTTGTAGTATAATGTACATATATGTTTAGTTTGTTTATATATTTAATTAAAATTTTAGAATATCTATAGTGAATTTAATAATATTGAGAACAAATTTGTTATAATATTATCTATATAGATTTGATTGAGATATGATTTGTATATCTGTAAACTTATACATTAAGTTATATAAGGTATGAATGAATGATAAATATAATAATTATCATTATTCATAAATACAGAATCCTTTAGATATTTTGTTATTTTTCTTAATTTGTAAACAATTCTCCCTTTCTAATATTACAATACCTTTTACAACTTGTACAATAGGTGATTTAGACCCCCTTACCATTTTTTTTTAATAATTTGCAAATGGTTTTCAAAAGGAAAATCTTATAAATAATTTAACGATGAAAGGAAATATTTAACATCATAAACTATATGAATAATAGAATATGTATTATATTTAATGTATATGTAACTTTTTCAATAAGTTTATTTAGGCTAATAAAGTCTTTGCCTGGATTCCAAAGAGATGAACCATATTCAAGTAATGGACGTATATATATGATATAAGCTTTGACTAGATAGTACTAATTATTTGTAATGAAACATTTACAAATTATATTCAAGATCATATAGGATTTGCTACATATGTTATTAATATTTAATTTAATATTATCATCAAAAAACAATATCAATATCTCAAAAATGAGAGTATTTTGGAAGCAGTATTATTTAGCGAATACACACACATATATATCAGAATTGCCGATTGACATAATTGCACATTTTTCAAATGCAATTTTAAGGTTCCATTTATTTTGTCCAATCATAAAGATAGTCTTGATTGGATATTTCGTGCGTAGTATTCCCATATAATAAATAAATTTTAGCATCATCGGCAAAAGGAGAGCATGTTAGCTGTGATGAAAATATCGAAGGGAGGTCATTGATATATATTATTAATAGAAGAGGTCCAATAACGGAACCTTGAGGAACACCTTTTTCATGAATATAACCAGATAATGCATTATTTACCTTAGTTATTTGAACTGGTTAGGTATGAGGTACCAATTAAGTACATTACCACCAATCTCTAATTTATACATCTTCAATTGAAGTTTAGGATATCATACTTTATCAAATGCTTTGGCCATATTCATATATATTTAGTTTACAAAATTCTACTATTCGTTAAGTTCAAGGGCGTATTTTATTTAATAGTAATCCGATAGGATATGTACCTATAATTAATTTATAAAATTAACAACCAAATTTAAAATACATATATACAATTTAATATATAAGAAATTAGTTAGTAATATACATAGATATTGAGTGAGGTATGTCACTCTAATGTCTATGGTAATATACAATAATTCAAATACTTACAAATTCGTATTCGTTTCATTAATTATTCATTTCGTATTCTGTTTTTATAATGTGGAAAGCTCAATTATTCACTTTTTATGATGTTTTTTAGAAAACAGATATCATATATACTAGAATGAGAGCTAGTGATACATTTTTGTAAAGACTTAAGGGGATTTGTGGCCTTTTATGTATACAATGTATTAAGATAGGAGATATTTTTGTTATGTATTTAAAATAATTTACATTTTTTTCAGCACCTAGGGTTTGATCCGATTTCAATTATGTAAATTGCATATTGTTAACCAATATAATGTTAATAAAACTTATTTTTAAAAAAATGGTTCATTGAAAACCCTAAATATTTTAAACAAAATATGATGCTAAATTAAATTTTGTTTTAATTGTTATAATTTTGTATATATTATACTATGTCTATTACATTTATTTTAAGCAAGTTTTATTATACATGTAATAATGAAGATACTGTGACAAATTCATCAAGTTTGGATAATTATTGAGAGGGCTGACAACTTTCTAAGATTCAACATAAATTAAATTCAATATTCTGAGTAAATCTAGTTTAAAGTTTGACTAGATTTTATTATTATCAGATTTAGGTTTACACCAGGGTTTTTGTAGAAGCTAAAGCTTATCGAGACAATTACCCTTAATTTTAAAGCAAGTTCAAAAAAAAACTAAATAAATAAAATATTATAAAATATTAGATGACTTCCTGTTTACATAGATACAATACAATGAATAAAATAGAAAAATAATATAAATTGTTTGAACTTGCCATAAAATTATGTAATCATCATTTAATTATTTATAAATAAATAACTAAAATAAATAATAAGTACTATAAAATAATACACTAAACAAAAATATAGATGTATTAGTATAAAAGAAGAAAAAAATGAAGTAAAATGAAATAAAACTGAATAAAACTGAATAAAACATAACAAAAAGAATATCTAGAAAGATGGTAAGAACTTAATGGTATGTAACATTTTTTTTTTTTTTTTTTTTTTTTTTTTTTCAGTAAATAAGTTTTAGGAATTTTTTTGTAATACTTTATAATAATGTAAAGAATGTAAAATATTTGTTCAAACTGAAATGTTAGTTTAATTACTAATTTTTATATAAGTGTCAATAAAGAGAAATAAAACAAAGAAGTATAATCAAATATACAAGAAAAAAGATTCAATACAAAATGTTTATGTAATTAAAAATAAAGTCAAATAATATTATTAGTCAGAGGGAAATAAAAAATACTAAAGAAAATACTAAAGAAAAAAGAAATACCTAACAGTTTTTTTAATTTTATTATTTTTATATAAACGTCAATTAAAAAGAAAGAAAACATGATAGTAAATTCAAATATAAAATGTAAAAATTCAGTAAAATAATATTATTAATGTCGGGGAAATAAAATATTGTAAAGTAAAACACTCAAAAGTATTAATTTTTTTTTAATTTTTACATAAACGTCAATAAATTAAAATAAGAATAAAATGTGGATCTTAGTATATAATACAATATTAGATAAAAGACATGATAAAAGATTTAAAATTAGAAAAATGAGATTTAGATTATAAGTATACTGAGTAAGAAGATAACAAATTTGTATACATACGTTTCCTGAATAATTTATAATTTGATATATTTTTTAAAATATTATCAAGCTTATTCCAGGTAATTGGTCCAATGTATAGTAATGTTCTTCTGCATAGTTCTTTTTTGAAATTAATAATTGAGAAATTATTTATGCTCCTAGTGTTGTGAGATGATGAAGTTACAGAAAAAAATGCATTTGTTATAACAGGATGAAGATCATTGAACATTTTAAACATAAATTCACATGTACTTATATATGTAATTTCATTTATTTTTAATAAAGAATTATCAATAAATAGTCCATTAGTATGATGTAAAAAATGTTTTTTACATATAATCCTTATCATTCGCTTTTGAAGAATATATATGCATGATACATTAGATTTATATGTATTTCCCCAAAATATGTTACAATACTTTATATGAGGCAAGAATATGGAATTATATATATGAAGTAATGCTTTTTTATTTATAAATTTGGAAATAATGTTGGTAATCCATATGATTTTTTTTAGTTTTGATTTTAAAAACAAGATATGTTGTTTCCAGTTTAATATATCGTCTATAATTACGCCTAAAAATTTATAAAATGTAACTCTTTCAATATTTCTGTTATTTAAATTTATATTTATAATAGTTCTTGAATTAATAGACATAAAGCAAGTTTTATTTAAATTTAATGATAACCTATTATAGATTAACCATTTATTAATATTTTTTAATTCAGTTTGACAAATATAATTAAGTAATTCGGCTGATGTATTTTCAAAATATAAAGTAGTATCATCTGCGAACATGGTAAACTTACATAAAGAAGATGATTTTGTAATATCATTAATATAAATTAAAAATAAAATGGGTCCTAGGATGGTGCCTTGGGGTACACCCGTTATGACTTTTAGTTTATCTGAAATTACATCATTATATATACACTGTTGATATCTATTTGTTAAATAGCTCATTATCCAGTTAAGTGCAATGCCTCGTACTCCAATATTTTTTAATTTAAAAAGTAATATTCTGTGATTAACTGTGTCAAATGCTTTTTTTAAATCAATAAAATTATAGCGCCAACATTGTTATTATTAAAACAGGTACTGATTTGTGACTGGAGGTTAAATATTGCATGTGATGTACTGTATCCTTTCCTAAAACCAAATTGAGAAGGAGATAATATATTAAAAGATGATAAAAAACTATAAAAGCGAGAATAAAATATTTTTTCTAAAATCTTTGCGAATTGACAGGTGAGAGAAATTGGACGATAGTTATTAAAAAATGTATCATCACCAGTTTTGTGTAAAGGGATAATATTTGATAATATTAAGAAATCCGGTACAACGCCTGATTCAAAAGATAAATTTACAAGAAAAACAAATGGATAAACCAATACAGGAAAAATACATTTAAGTAACTGCATGGATATGCCATAATGATCTCTTGATTTTTTTGGTTTGAATTCATTTAATACTTTAATAATTTCCTCTGAACTTACTGGTGTTAAAAAAAAACTATGTATATTAGGTTCAGGTAAAAAGAATTTAAAGTCATCATCATTACAATTATTTATATTATTATCTAAATTAGAACCAATGTCTCTAAAAAAAGAATTAAATTCATTAGCAATTTGTTTAGAATCAACAATATTCACATTATTTACATTAAAATTGTCAGGTAGTTGTTTGAATTTTTTGTTAACATTAAGTAAATTATTTAGTACATTCCATGTATTTTTTGTATCAGAGCAATTTTTTAACAGATTTGAATAATACTTTTTCTTAGCTTCTCGAACTAAAGATGTTGTATTATTTTTAAAAATTTTGTAAATAAATAAATCATTTTCAGATTTAGATATTTTATATTTTTTATATAATATCTGTTTTTTTCTACAAGCCTTTTTAAGATCTCGAGTATTCCATGGAATGAGTTTATTTTTGTGGGAGGCTTTATTAATTTTTGGACAGTATCTATCAAAATTTAAGATAAAGTATTCCAAGAATATTTTCCAAGATTTTTCTGTATCGTTAGTTTTTATGAATTCCCAGTTTGTTTTTTTAAAAATTTCAAACAGATTAAACATGGTTCTATCATTAATTTGATTTTGTTTGATTTTAGTAGATTTAACTTTATCTTGAGGTTTGGTAGACAATTGTAAATTTAAAACAATTGGAAAATGGTCAGATATATCTGAAATAATTATTCCTGAAAATCTTTTCATATTAAGATTAAAATTTGTAAATATATTATCAATTATAGAAGAAGAATTATGTTTAGTGTCGATTCTAGTTGGACGATTAATTAGATGTGAACAACCTAGTGAAATCATCGTATCAAAAAAGGTATTAGCCACTTTATTTGTATTTATATGCACTAGATCAATATTAAAGTCACCACAAATAATCATATTTTTATCATTACTAACATGTTGCTGAAAATTATTTATCAAGAAATCAATAAATGTAGAGTGAGCTATTTTTTCTAAAGTAGGAGGAAAATATATTGTACTGAAAATAATGTTTTTTGATTTTTCAAAAATAATTTCAATTGATAAGTTGTCATAATAGTTATTTGAAATGGTAGATAGAATATTAAATTGATAATGTTCACGTATATAGATTAAAACACCACCTCCATTTTTATGTTTACGATTTGAACATATATGGTTATAACCAGGAATATTAAAAATGAAAATATTATTATCACTCAACCATGTTTCAGTAATTGAAACTATATCAAAATGATCATCAAACGTATTCAAAAACATAATTAATTTATCAAAATTTTTTTTTAAACTCCTAATATTGATGTTAATAATATTAAAATTAAATAAATTATTTTTATTAGAATTCAACTTCCATTCATTTGAGGTGTAATAATTGGATTCATTGAGAAAATTAAAATTACAATTTGAGAAATTATTATTATTAAAACTATCATTATTGGAACTAAAATTGTTAATTTGATCAACATTAAATTGCGGATAGATTTCATTCAAGTTCATATAGTACAAATATTAAAAAGTTAAAATTGAATAAGATAATATAAAAGATTAAAGATATAGATACAAAATATATGTAAATACCAATTATAATAAAATGTTAAAAATAGAATGTAATATGAAATTAGAACAAACGACAACGAAAAATAAATACAAAATAAAATATTTATATATCAGAGAATTTATTTATATCTGTTATTTTTACTGGAGACGAATCTTCGTTTTTTATAATAAAAGTTATTCCATTTATAGTCCAACAATGTAATATCACTTTATCTTTTCGAAGTTGTCGAGCTTTGTAGAAAATATCAGAATTAAATTGTGTTAGATGTTCATTTATATATGTATCAGTGCCTTTTAATTTTTTAGAATTTTTAATAATTTCAAATTTAGTAGAGTTATGGTGTAGTTTGACTAAAATTTTATTATGTTTAATCTTGTTGTTTTTTAATTTATGTATCTTAACAATGTCATAAGGTTGTATAATTATATCTAATTTTTCCTTTGCAAATGTGATGAAAGATGGTGCTAGATTACGTTGAGTTTAAAATTTATTTTTAATTTTATGGTAATATTTGTTTATTATTTCTATCTATGACAACATTTATAGTATTATACTATTATATAATACCACACTATATATCCATAGAGTTATTATTATAATATTTATATTATAATACCAATAATTACACATAATTACACATAATAAGCTAATATTTATGACATTTAAAAAAAAAAAAAAAAATTTTTTTTAGTATATTTATTTATTTCTAATATTATAATATAATAGAATACCACACTAATATACCAATAAGGTTGTAATTATAATATGTATCTATTATATTACCAATAATTATATATAATCGATTCGTCTTGGCATTTTGAAATAAAATAATTAAATGACACAATCTCAATTACTTTGTTTATAATTCGAATTTTACACCCAATGCAATGCGTTCATTTGATATCAATCCGTGAATTATAGATGTCGCTAGTTGACATATTATTATATAATATATCGTATATAACACTGCATTTAAAATTATTAAAAAATATAAACTTATAGATATCATATTATAAGTTTAAAATATGAGTATTTTGCTATTATTTAGCCATTTAAAAAAAAATTACCAATTAGATCTTGTACCAAACTATCAAATGTTATCATTTATAAGTCTTTATTTGCTCTACAAGTTTCAGAGAATATTAAATGTATATTAAATAATACTTTTCTATAATACTTTTCAATGTAATTTCGTACACATTTTTAACGGATTTTCGTTTCGTCAATATGAGCTCAAATTGAATAATTTTTTGTAAGTGTCTTAAGGGCACCCGGCTTAAATCAACTACCTTTACTTTAGAATCACTGAACAAAAAAAATGTTATCCAATGATCACTCTTACCGGATAGGGATCGTACTCGCGTCCTACTGCTTGTGTGTCTGATGCCTTAGCCTTATATATATATATATATATATATTTATTATAATAATAATATTATTTATTTTAACTCTAATATAATAATAATTATTATTATAAGTATTATAATTATTGTCTTCTGTATAAGATCAATGTTATATATTATCTGCATATGATATGATTGACCATTGAAGTTAGCGTATGTCTATGTATAGGCTATCATACATGCAACGGCTTATCAATAACACACACACACATATATATATATATATATATATATTATTTACTTTCTTTTTACCACAATTAATTTTTCCATATCCTCGATACCTCTTGATATTATATTATATATTTATATAATTTATTGTTACATTTATTTATATACAACATACTTGGTGAACACAGATTAGGACCAGTTACCTATCTGTGTCATTATGTAATTTCCATCACTTAGTTTACGAATGATATGCATTTCGCCTACAACATCTATAATTATAGATTATAATGAAATAACACTTGACGGCGGCTATCAATTTTATGTGTATAACTGTACCCGTTTGATTCAGTCAGCAGTTCATAAGATGCATATACAGACAGTAACTATATATTTTATTTTATTTTCATAACTAATACTATCACGGTTTTTTTATAAATATATTTGTTTTAATATATAACATTATTTATAAATATATTAACTTAAATACTATAATATCATTTAATATTAATATAAATATTATTAATAATATTGATACTAATATTAAATTATTCTATATTATAGTATTGAAATTAATATATTTATCAATAATTTTATATAAAAAACATATATAAAATTTATAAATACATATATTCTTTAAAATTCTCTTGCACCACTTAGTTTTATATACATTTTTATAATTGATATACCAGTCTTGCTGAGTATGCATGAAGGCGATCCTTGATTTGTATATCAGATGTATACATTAACGACAATACACCATACACTCCGGTATATACTGAGAAGGCAGTGAAGTTAAGTTAGGAAGTGAAGAAGAAAGCTAAAACTAGAATATAGTATCGAGGAAATGATGTTAACGGCTAATAGTAGTCATAGAATAGTAGTCTAATATAGGTATATAAACCTATTTAGTTTATAGTATTCTTTAACATTCTATTCACCGCTAGTTTTTTATATATTTTTTTATTAAATTTTCGGAAATATTTTCCTAAAACCGATTAGCCAATTCCTCGCTGCTATTTTTGTAATACTTTAAATTGTGCTTAATATTATTATTTTCCGCTAATTGATAAGCCAACCATCTAGCATCTTTATTTGTTATTAAAGCATGATCCCTTTTTATTTTAGAATATAGTCATATAATTTATTTTTATTTCAGTTGATAGTACTGGAGATCTACCCAACTTTCTAGATACAATTCCTTTAAAATTAGGATAATTAAAATATATTATTCTATTATTATTTGTAATCATTAATAGTACTATAATATATATATGTTGAAAATATATATTATCATATATTATCATATATATATATATATATATATATATATATACATAGATTAAACATCATGTTCTATATTACAAATTGTTTATAATAAGTAACATATTATGTTTAATAAGAATATTACCTTTATTATTATATTAAGTAACTTATGGTATATCAAATAAATAGTTTAAAACTCGATAGTTTTAAAAATTTAAATATAATTATATATAACTTTTTATTTTGTCTTCTAAATTTTATATTTACATATGTATTAAATATAATTATATATAGATATTAAAAAGTCTTCTAGAGACATACTTTATATATATATAAATGTTGTCTCTAGAAGACTTTTTGTTAGGTATACCTTTCTCTTGTATATATACATTCCAAGAGAATAAATTAATAAACGTAAATATATATGGGGAATTGTGTCAATTTTGGGAAATTTTTTACATTTATATTCTTCGTATTATATTAATCTTTCCAATGGTGCTTTGAAATATTTAATCAATGAATTATGAAAAAGATGGATAAATAAATTATTATTTAGTAAATTAATTGTTATCATAATGATCAATATTAGAATTAGGAATAGAAATATAATACTGAATAAATCTTCTATATATATTTTTGATTTGAACACTAGTTATATAGTAGTGGCTCATATTACACACAATTTCCCTATATATATATATATATATATATTACTTACTCAAATTAAATATTGTATGTCATCTTTTAACACTTCCTCTGTGTTAACAAATTTTGTTTTAGTCTTGATTTTAGTGAAGTTTGAAGTTTCTTTTCCAATTAACAATTGTTTAATTGATTGCAATTGTTGGAATACTTTGCGTTGGAATACTAAAATGTAAATAATTGATATAATTTATTAGTATATGTTTTATTGTTTTACTTACATTAATTTGATATAATAGTGGAAATATATTCCTCCAATCTTTAGAATGATATGAACCATATGACCTTGGACTTCGAATGGATGAACGAACTGACTTACGGCTCGTAGAATGAGATGAACCATATGACATTGGACTTCGAATGGATGAACGAACTGACTTACGGCTCGTAGATTGAGATGAATCTATTAGAAAATATAAATCATATAAAGATAAAGGCAAATTAAAATGTTAGGTAAACCTTTACTTCTAGAGCTCGAAGAATGAAATGAATCAGAAGACTCTAGAAGACTTTTTGTTAGGTATGCATGCCACGAGATCATTATCTTCTAATAATTTGTCATCAATAAGTATTGATGCTGATGTGAGCTGTTCTTTCAATCCTCGGTTCAGTAATCTGGTTCTCATCTTTACTAATTTTACTTTCGTTAAATCGGGTTGGCATACATGTTCATGAGAATTTCCAGAAGGTGTGCGAACATACCCATTATTCCTGTCTACAATACCAGCTTTGCATAACAGCAGTTTGTTCTTGTGTTTACATTTCCAATGCACAGTGCTATACATATACAGCGGCGGTCCGCTATATATAGCAATGTGGCTAGCACGCGAGGCAGTCATTCATGACACCGATCAGGAATTATAATAATTGATATACCAGTCTTGCTGAGTATGCATGAAGCCGATCCTTGATTTGTATATCAGATGTATACATTAACGACAATACACCATACACTCCGGTATATACTGAGAAGGCAGTGATGTTAAGTTAGGAAGTGAAGAAGAAAGCTAAAACTAGAATATAGTATCGAGGAAATGATGTTAACGGCTAATAGTAGTCATAGAATAGTATTCTAATATAGGTATATAAACCTATTTAGTTTATAGTATTCTTTAACATTCTATTCACCGCTAGTTTTTTATATATTTTGTTATTAAATTTTCGGAAATATTTTCCTAAGACCGATTAGCCAATTCCTCGCTGCTATTTTTGTAATACTTTTATAAATTGTGCTTAATATTATTATTTTCCGCTAATTGATATGCTAACCATCTAGCATCTTTATTTGTTATTAAAACAGAATCCCTTTTTATTTTATAATATACCCAGCAAATATATCTATATACGGCTATAGTCGAAATATATAGTAGAAATAGTCGTAAGTATAAAATAGTAATATTTTCTAACGTATTTGTTATCTCGAAGGCCAAAATATATGGACGGCTCTTGTTCATCTTGAAGGTGTCTTGTCAATGATAATCAAGGACTGCTTTTCAAATCTAGATGGATGTATGATATATACAAATAAGATTATAAGTAAACTTATATATTTAATATAAATTAATGGGTTTGCATTAGAGTTCAGAGTTTTGGATATATATCTATTTGTATAGATCTGGTTATAATCTGATTGAATTAACGTGAGAGTAGCTTTGAAAGTAATACAATAACAACAATATATATATATATATATATATATATATATATATATATATATATATGAATGATATAACTGATGAAAATATGATCACTTCTGTAATTACTAAATGACACGTAGCCGTTAATTTAAAAATGCGGGATTTATTTCTAATAACCTATATTCACATATGTTTTTAAACAGAACATAAGTCAAGCTATCAAATAAAATAAGATAGCTAAATACAAAATATTAACTACATTATTTTATTATTGAATAAGTAATTTATAAAATAATATAATCACGACCAATATACTAGCTCTAGCCATAAAAATAGTCATACCCACATCATCCACACTAAAATCATAGGCTACATTGCTCAAATAAATATAAAATATGCTATATTTCATTTTTTTATAAACAAGGTCATAAGAATATATTCTGTTTATTATGTATATATACATTGTGTAATATGAATTTACCGACTTTAAACACAAATATACAGTGGGTAATATAAATTTAAATATTTCGTCATATGAATAATTATAAAATTAATTATACCTATATAATATAGAAGAATAAAAAAGGATTTTAGCACAAACATGTATGATAAAATATATAAACATATTTAATATTTGTACTACAAATTATCAATAAATTATAAAATATATATATATCTATAGATAGTCTATTAGATAATACAACACATCTATTTACTATAGTAATATAATACTATATATAATAATATAGTATATTATATAATCACTATATAATTTAAAAGTGTATTACATATGGATTCCAATGATCTCGTACGAAGTGATCTCGTTAAGATTGGTGATCACGCGCAATTTTAATTTAAATAATTATTTATAGATAGTAGAATAGATATTGAACACAATATCATCAAACCAAAATACTCGAAACGAGATCACTGGTTACCTTGCATATTATATAGTATATAATATAGGTTACTTAATATTAATATTTTAAAAAAGTAATCAATTATATATGGTATCCTAGTAATAGTCATAAATATTAAAAATCGAATCGCGTGAGTGCTCTAAATAACAAAAGTTATGGTTTTAAATAGATTGCGAAATTTGGTATACATTTTATATTTTCATAATTATTATACTTTTAAAGTAACTTTGATAGTGTAAACATATATATTTATAAATATAGTATAATAATTATACTAATTCATAAGTATATTATAATGAATAAAATATAATAAACAAATTACTAAAATATATATTTCTACTATTAAATATATTATATTATTTATATGTAAGGAATAATAATTATGAACATATAAAATATATACGTAATTTAGTGATCTATTTAGAACAGTATCTTTCGTTATTTAAAGCTCTCACGCGCTTCTATTTTTAAATATCTATGTCTACAACTATGATAACACAAGTTTAACTTGTTTAACAAGTTCAAGTTCAAGTTATACATGTATAATCAATTTATGATGTCTCATCAATTTAACACTGACTGTGTTAAAGTTTAACAGTCAATATTAGTTTATTATATAACTTATATTAAATGAAAAAATATATTCTATCATCATTTCCACTGTCATAACTATTGGTCCAGCTGTCAATTCGAATTTTATTTAATATAAGTTATAAAATAAACAAATATAATATTTAAATTCATGTATATTCAAACCATTATTTTTATAATTTAATTATATATTATATAATTAGATGACCGCTGGACCAATAGTTATGAGTCATAACTTATGACCGTAAAAATGACCATTTTTGGTCATACATTGACCGTTACATTGACCGCTAAATTGAGAGGTGGACCAATAGTTCGCTTGGTCCAATCATTGAGTCAATGATTCATTTACTATTATAATTAAATTTAATTTAACATCATCGATTTTGTTAAAAGTATCAACATACCACCGAACGGTTTAATAATAATTATAATAATTATTGTCATAATTATTTAATAATATCGTATAACATAATATGTTATATATAATAATTATATATTCAATGAGTTATTTAATTGTGATAAAAATACTTTATTTTATCATAATTATTTAATAATTTAATTATTAATTATTATAATTATTATGATAATAATTCAATAATAATTATGATAAAATAAAGTATTTTTATCACAATTAAATAACTCATTGAATATATAATTGTGTTATAAGAATTAATAATTTAATTATTAATTATTATAATTATTATGATAATTATTATACTGAGTATCATAATGATACTCAGTATCGGGATCGGCGATCCAGGAAAAAAGGATCTGTGCCCATCACTGTATATATGTTTTTAACGAATCATACGTTATTTATGAACATATTTTATAAATTCGAATAGAAATAGATACTATAAATAATATTAATTTTGTAAAAAAAAGTATATTGATTAATTCGATCAAAATAATTTAAATATTTTTTAAATATTATTTGTTTAATTGACGTTATAGTAATGGAGGCGTTATAGTAATGGAGGCGTTATAGTAATGGAGACGTTATAGTAATGGAGGCGTTATAGTAATGGAGGCAGTAGTAATGGAGACGTTATAGTAATGGAGGCAGTAGTAATGGAGGCGTTATAGTAATGGAGGCGTTATAGTAATGGAGGCGTTATAGTAATGGAGGCGTTATAGTAATGGAGGCGTTATAGTAATGGAGGCGTTATAGTAATGGAGGCGTTATAGTAATGGAGGCGTTATAGTAATGGAGGCGTTATAGTAATGGAGGCGTTATAGTAATGGAGACGTTATAGTAATGGAGGCGTTATAGTAATGGAGGCAGTAGTAATGGAGGCGTTATAGTAATGGAGGCAGTAGTAATGGAGGCAGTAGTAATGGAGGCGTTATAGTAATGGAGATGTTATAGTAATGGAGGCGTTATAGTAATGGAGGCGTTATAGTAATGGAGATGTTATAGTAATGGAGGCGTTATAGTAATGGAGGCGTTATAGTAATGGAGATGTTATAGTAATGGAGATGTTATAGTAATGGAGATGTTATAGTAATGGAGATGTTATAGTAATGGAGACGTTATAGTAATGGAGGCGTTATAGTAATGGAGGCGTTATAGTAATGGAGGCCTTATAGTAATGGAGGCGTTATAGTAATGGAGGCGTTTCGCAGAAATTGCGCGAACTAAATATACATTATTTGAAGGGGGTTTTCTAAAAAAATATAATCGGAAATATTCCAGGATTATATAATTCGAAAAATAGTCGATACTCTAAATATTTAAGTATTTAAATATTCCAGTAGTTAAACATATAGGTGCAATGTACCCGATACGGGCAATACGTACTGAATAGCGCATGTACATCGCGCGCGCATGTGAATAGCGTTAGCTGCCTTCGCCGCGAGTTTAACCTTACGACCTCTCAGCGACCTCTTTTCGCTGACAATTCTAATGCGTTCTTGGTCTATTGTTGTGTGAGATGTACGTGACGTATTAGTATGGCGTGATGTAATCAAATGATCAGTTAGTCTAGATATACAGCGCAATGTTAGCTGTGATGTGGATACCCTCAGACGATGCTGTATTACAGTGGGCAGAACCTTGTTGTAGGGAACACATGTAGCTAGCATCAGGGTTGGGGTCTAATACACTTTATCAAATACAAATACAAAATACAAATATTAACCAATCAAATATTAAATCATAAAATAATAATCCCAATCACTATATCAGATTGCAGTAACAATAGACTTGTTGCTTGGGATATTATAAGTTATAATTTATAACATCTATACATTAAATTCATAAATTTACTTATAGTATTCATAAAATTATTTGAAAATTATTGTTTTATTATATAATTTTTGTTATTTAATAAATGTATTCTTTAATATAATATTAATATAAATGGTAACTTCTTTTACATTCATAAATCAATTGTTTAAATTATACATTCTATTAAATTATTAACATATTTTTAAAAGTACATTTGAAGCTTTATTTGATAAAATACACCAAATACAACAATCAAATATAAATATATCATTGAACAAAATACATCGAGTAATATATAATAACCCCCATAATACCCTCGAAGGAGGTATGCAGGGGGGGTGTAGAAGGAGGTATGCAGGGGAGGTGTAGAAGTAGGTGTGTGGGTGAGGGGGTGTAGAAGGAGGTATGCAGGGGGGGTGTAGAAGGAGGTGTGTGGGGGGGGGGTGAAGAAGGAGGTGTGTAGAAGGAGGTGTGTGGGGGAGGTGTAGAAGGAGGTGTGTGAGGGAGGTGTAGAAGTAGGTATGCAGGGGGGGGTGTAGAAGGAGGTGTGTGGGGGAGGTGTAGAAGGAGGTATGCAGGGAGGGTGTAGAAGGAGGTATGCAGGGAGGGTGTAGAAGGAGGTATGCGGGGGGGGGTGTAGAAGGAGGTATGCGGGGGGGGGGTGTAGATGGGGGTGTGTCTACCCGGTGGTGGGGCTAACTAACCGCCGAATTGTTAGCGTGGTACAGCAGTGACTTGTCCACTACGAACGATGCGTTCTTCTCTTCGGGGATAGCAAATAGCTGTACGGGGTGAAGGGGTGTAAGGGGTGAATGTATTACTATTAACCCTAATGTAAGGGGTGCATGTATATGTAGAATACTAGTAGTTTATTACCGAACAACATAAATTTAATTTATACATATGGTACGGTTTGACTTTGTTTTGGTACCAAATGACTGGTATCCCACTATCTGATGCTGATTCAGCATTGCTGATAATATTGCGTAAGTTCACATTCGATCAAGATATTTTCAAGTCGCGATTATAAGTTAATTATTAATATGAATACTAGTGAAATCTAAGCTTTATGATATACATTGTCTGGCCGATGTTATTCCATTGTAAACTGTTGCTGTCACCATTATCATCATTACTATCTCCACCCTATCCCACTACTAGCACCACTATCCCCACCCTACCCCCACTACTAACCCCACTACTAGCACCACTATTCCCACCCTACCCTACACCCACCCTACCCTAACCATGTAGTCTTGCTCGCTATCCCCACTACTACCCCCAGCCTACCCCTACCCTTACCCCACCCTCATCCCACCCTAACCATGTAGTCTTGCTCGCTATCCCCCATATCGTCATCACTATTGTTATCGTCTCCTCCTTCATTGTTCTCAGTGTTTCGCTTAGATTTACTGCCAATAAAGATCATTATTTATAGTGTCATAGTGTTATAGGGTCATAATGTTATAGTGTCATAGGGTCGTAGGGTTATAGGGTTATAGCGTTATATGTAAAAAGTGAGTATAGTAGGAACATGTGCAGTTTGTGAATAGGATTTAAGCGTAAATTATCATACTTAGTAGGGTTAGGTTAAGAGGGTTAGGTTTCATTTTATCATATTAAAATTTATCACAAAATTATTGTTTATTCAACAGTATATTAATTATTATTATAATAAGAATAATATAAATATAGATATTATATTTGTTTTTGTTACTAACTTTTTTCTATTTTTTACGGATTCATAAACTTTGTGCACTAACATAATTAAATATTCCACCTATATAATATTGAGGATATTATTATATAAACATGTACTTATATTAGTTAGCGTTTAAATATATTTAACCCTTTATGAGCTGTATAAATACGCTGTACTTCAGTAACAATACCACAGCATATGTATATTAGGTAATTAAGAGTATGCAATTAGAAATACAACATATTACTATATGAAATATAGATTTTGTAACATTAAAGGTTTTTCCCTACATTTATTGTGGCCAGTTATGATGAAGAGTAACACCTGTTATGCCAGCTAACAATGTCACACTCTTGTACGTAACGATTTGCTATGATTAAATCTAAAATTAGATCATCAATGTTATGTAAAACGTTTTAACTAATATATTTGCATCTAATATAGCATGCTGCCTCTAATATAACATGCTAATTCCACAGTTAATGATCGCGAGGCTAGCCAATCATTGGACGAGAATCTCACGGCTATCAGCATCGTGGAACTGGTCAAGCACATCAAAGATGCCCGACTCCCACTTCAAACGTAACACCATAAAGAGGGTTAGAATCGCCCCCTAGTGGTAGTAGTTGTAGTGCTAATTATGGTAGTGGTAATGTAGTTATGTTAATATTTATAAGATATAGGTAATTACTTTAAATAGTAACATTTATCCACAGAAATTAAACTGAATATATAAATGTATAATTTAAACATTTATATATATAAGCTCAATTTAATATTTAATATCAAATTTAATATTTAATATTAACGACGTTAATGAATTCCGTTATTATATCTATATAATAAAACCTCTGCAACGAGTAATATAATACTTAGTTTCTATGCGTGGCCACAATAATACCAACGATTTTGCGAAGCAAAGATATAACACTCCCTATGCATGCAACGTAATTTAGTAATATACCCAACCGCTGCTAGCAGTAGTATCGAAATCACTGAAATAGATTTAGGTTCGGCTCTGTTTGCATACAACAATGTTTTCATTGCTCTATTAAATTACATGCAATATAATTTAGCTTTTACTCACTAAATATATACTTATAGCATTTAAAACATACATATCATATTTGTTTGTTATATATTAGTAATGAACACTTAGTTTTCATCATATAAATATTTATTTAAAGCATATTATTTAACATTTTAAAAGTGTATAGTTAAATACGAATTTACATTATAAACAACACATAGTTCCTAAAGTAACCCGCTATAGGTGTCACCAGGGTATTTTGTATACAAATTCGAATTACACGATTTCGCGTAAGTGTTATATCTTTCCTTCGGAAAATCTTTGATAATACTTTATAGCTCTACACACTAACTACACTATTAGTCTGGCCCTCACCATCAGTCCACTAATTACGACTAACCATATTTACAGATGAAGTATAACTCCGATCACTCCAGGTTCCCGAAGCGAATATCTGTAAAAGTTTGTTACCATAGCAACAATATTATCACCGTATTAACACTTTTGTAGAAACACAAATGATATATCGTTATTTTTTTAGAAATTGCGAAATTACTTCTCTAGAAAAAGGAAAAAGTCTGACGTTAGTAAACTAAATGTTCCTATATTTATTAGTTTTAATATTATATTTATTAGTTTTAACATTATATTAGTTAGTTATTAATATTATATTTATCAGTTATTAATATTATATTTATTAGTTTTAATATTATATTTATTAGTTTTAACATTATATTAGTTAGTTATTAATATTATATTTATCAGTTATTAATATTATAATTATTAGATTCGTTAGTTATAAAACTCATATACAATTATAACTTACCCACGTAGTACTAGTTAAAATGACCTCATCTTATAGTGCAAGTTAGGCTTTAAAGATTATCATAAGCCACATGTTAAACCACGCCCCCTCCCTCGTGAACAGCACACTACAACCATTGAGAATGTAGCTGCAGGACTACAATCCGGTGCAGGAGGTATCGATAACTCCGCCCACTGCAATGGTGGACATCGAAGAGGAGCTTAGCCCCGCTGCTGCCCCCTCCTCTAACACGCCCCCTCCGGTGACCACACCCTGTACACCGTTTATGATGATGAGTTTAATCGACTCGTTGCCTAAGACCTCGTCACTGGGCACACTAAAGAGGCCGGAATGTGGACCATTCAAGGTTACATATCCACCGGCACGCGTTGTATGTAGCATACGTTATGTCGCTATACTTACTATACACCGTATTCATATTCTACCTATTTATGTCGTACATATATCATATTTAATTAATGTCGTTAATATATTATATATCAGTAATATATTATCCGGATCATGTGAACAAACGTCCGTTCGCGTACCTTGTAAGGTACGCCATTTTTAAATCGCGTACCTTGATCGTTTAGATAAGGTACGCGATTTTAAAACATGTATAACTACACCTCGGATAATTAAATTCTAATGCGAATTATAAGTGTGTCTATTCATTTATTTTATTATGCAGACAAGAACATGATTATAATTATTATCAAAGATATCGATTATCTACATAGTTTTGTATTTTGTACCCATTTTTTATTTATTTTATTATATATATTTATATAAGAACAACAAGAAATAAAATAACAAGAACATGAATTTATCAATGATATCAATTATCTCCATTGTATTTAATTTACAAGTTTATCAATAATAAATGTACTGGTCCAAGAATATAACAAATATGGTGATATTATACTATGAGTTTTGTATTTTTCACAATAGATATTTGTGTATGTTTTATTATATATTTATAAGTAAGACACTTAATTAATTAAATAATATTTATTTTAATATATATAGTATAAATATTTAAAATGGAACACAAATAAAAATAAAATAATACCGTATAAAATATATATATATATATATATATTGAAACGTGTTAATAATAATACTAGTAATATATAGTGTAAATATTTAAAAATGTACAAAAAAATATTTATAATTTATAATTCGCGATTTTAAATCGCGTACCTTCATTAAATAAGTAAGGTACGCAATTTTTAAATCGTGTACCTTCAATAAATATGTAAGGTACGCAATTTTTAAATCGCGTACCTTCATTAAATAAGTAAGGTACGCGATTCTAAAATCGCGTACCTTATCCAAACGATCAAGGTACGCGATTCTAAAATCGCGTACCTTGTATATTTATTGAAGGTACGCGATTTAAAAATCGCGTACCTTAGAAGGTACGCGAACGGACGTTTGTTCACATGATCCTATTATCTTTCTTATCACGATTGTTCTCTCGTACCCAGCAAACAGTAAGAGCAGCATAACAGCATATGCTAGAGCCTCAAATGTTTACATTGTGCTATTATGCTGCTATTAAATGTCTATTATGCTGCTATTAATTTTAAATGTATATTATGCTGCTGTTATGCTGCTATTATGCTGCTATTAATTTTAAATGTATATTATGCTGCTATTATAATAATAGCAGCATAATAGCAGCATAATATACATTTAAAATTAATAGCAGCATAATATTAGCATAATAGCAGCATAATAGCAGCATAACAGCAGCATAATATCCTGACAAATTAATAGCAGCATAATAGCAGCATAATATACATCTAATAGCAGCATAATAGCACAATGTAAACATTTGAGGCTCTAGCATATGCTGTTATGCTGCTATTATGCTGCTCTTACTGTTTGCTGGGTATTTTCAGATTAATTATTTAATATTTATAGATTATTTTCTATGATATTCTAAAGCTAACTTAGCCATGCAATGCATTACTACCATTGCTTACATAACACTAATACTTATTGCATAATGTTACAGATGCTCCAGCCGAGAAGGCTGAACCTCGACTCCATGAACTTTTAATAAACATTATATATAATATTAACAACTGTGTCATCATTTATACTAATATTTACGAATAAACATAAAAATATGTATACATATATATATATTATCTATACATATAGTGAATATATAAAAGTAACACATGTAAATGTTTGATATGAAATTATATGCTATATTTATGTAATCAAAATCAGTACAGCGATTGTGTGTTATATACTGTGATTAAAATAGAATCCACGAAATATATGCAGAGGTTATAGGGGTCATTTTTTATAATACAATATAACAACAGAGGAGGTCATAGCATACTTTATTTATTTTATTTATTTATATAGTTTATTGACTTCAAAAACACATGGTGATTACCCAGCAAACAGTAAGAGCAGCATAATAGCAGCATAACAGCAAATGCTAGAGCCTCAAATGTTTACATTGTGCTATTATGCTGCTATTAAATTTCTATTATGCTGCTATTAATTTGTAATGATATTATGCTGCTATTAATTATAATATCAGCATAATAGCAGCATAATAGACATTTAAAATTAATAGCAGCATAATATCAGCATAATAGCAGCATAACATCATTACAAATTAATAGCAGCATAATAGACATTTAATAGCAGCATAATAGCACAATGTAAACATTTGAGGCTCTAGCATTTGATGTTATGCTGCTATTATGCTGCTCTTACTGTTTGCTGGGTATAGGCGTCGTTAGATAATAAAAAACAAAAATAAAATACAAATAATAAAATAGAACGAATTACAATGATTTAAAACGGACACAGTTTACGTTTAAACAAAGAAAGTTATCCAAAAGATTTTCCAAAGGAAAGATATTGCACTCCCTATCTATCTCTAGTACCTCGAAATGTAAATTTAAAATGAAAAAACAATATTAACACTAGATGGCGAAATAGTATATGAAATGTTAAATCATGTGATATTTTTATTTAAATTTCTTGTTTTCTAATTATATACATACATTTAAAATCATTACAATATAATACATGTAGTTTTTTTTAATATTAGATTTATAACAATATATTTATCATTTATTTTATTTGTTTATATTAAATATAACTAATCAGTGTATTCTATTGTTATATAATTATATTATCATTTAAATACATATTATAATACAATATACATGTATATTGCATAGACATAGGAGCGAATTTGCTCCTATGTCTATGGTATATTGTATATAATTTACTATTACAATAAATATAGAAATGTCTTATTATCTGAATAATACCGCTAGATGGCAATATCGAATTATTAGGTGACACAAATATACACAAGTGCAATATCTTTCCTTTGGAAAATCTTTGGTTATGCTACACAACGAATATCATATGGCAGTGAATTCCAGCTTTTCGGAGCAATAACCGAGAAATCTGATTCATAGTATGCCAATGATGTATATCGTTGCACCAACTTCATGATGTATCATTTATAGTATTACAGTCTAGTATATAAACCCTGTGTACTTACATAACTACATTCACGTACATGTATGTATGCATATATACTTATATAGTTCTTGGGTGATATTAGGTAGGTACCGGTAGAGGTTATTCAATGAAACTTGTATATAGTCTATATAGAAATGTATAAATAGAATTACATATTACTCCTGTGATCGGATAACTCTAATAAATAACCATAATGTCGTAGCTTATGTAATAACTATCTCAGTAACTAATCCTAGATATATTCACTAGATTCAATATGTTTATATTGATATTTTGTATATTTATTATTAGTATTTTTTCTATGTTCAGTTGTGGTATGTATTTTATGATAATGAGGTAGTTGATATTTTCTTAAATCTACAATTCTCTTTTTATACATAGTATTATATTTATTTAAAGTTTTAATACGATTTTTATTAAGAGTTATATTTAATTATCCGAAATGACGTTTTCCTGTATTCCATGTCTTGCGAATATAAATTTAATAGAATTAATAACAGTTATTGATCTCTCATCACGGATTAACATTGTTTTGATATAACTTGAATAATAATCGACCATGACTACGTATTTAGACTACTTGAACTAATATAGGTCTGTTTCTACTGTTTCCCAAGGTTTTCTTGGAACTGGAACTAATTGTATCTATAGGCTCTCAATATATCTTGGTACTTACTCTGCATTGATTACAATCTATTACATTTCTTTCAATGTCTCTAGATATCCTAAACCAATGAACGCTATTGTTAGCCCTTTCTAAATATCTGGTAATGCCCAGATGACCAGTATGACATATTTTCAATAATATCGTTTCTATTTATTTCAAGTATAACTGCACGATTTTGACATGTTAAACATCCTTTATTTAGTATTGTTGATTCTCATGATATCTCTGAGGCACTAATGCATTCACGTGAAGGGAGAGTTTAGGTGTAGGTGTAGGGTGATTGTATATATATAAGGTGTAAGTATGTTTATACACTAGTTGGGTGTATGATTTAGGGTGCTTTTAGTTTGTTTGGTTGGATTTGTATCTAGTTCCATGTTAAATTTATCGGAAAAGTCGGATAAGTTTCATTGGATAAGTCAGACACACATTATTGTCATTTTTATGATTTTTATACTGGATAAGTCAGAATTTTTATAAATTGTCAGAAATGTTTACTTTTAAAAATGTATATTATAATTTTAGTAATTAAAATTATTGAATGCAATATGTTATGTTATTGATTGTTGCATAATTCCACATTTCGGTAACCCTTTAACTAACGCTACTGAATCTCGGATAAGTCGGACAACTCGCTAAGTCAGACACTTTTCCCGGTCCCTTGCGTATCCGACTTATCGGGAGTTGACTGTATATATATTTATAACCATAAGCACGCACTTATATTACATTTTATTTCAGTGATATGATATTATAAAATAGTAACATAGAATCAAGCATTTTCATTGGTCATGTGGCCCGTATTACTAACATTAGGTGGCCCGTATTGCAAACATTTGATACATTAGATTTCCACCCCTCACACACTTAATATTGAATATAAAGTAGAATGTATACATTTATATTCTTCGTATTTAATTAAAATTTCCAATGGTGCTTTGAAATATTTAATTAATAGTAGATTTATCAACGAAAATGGTTGATAAATAAATTATTATTTAGTACATTTTCATTTGAAAACTATTTTTTGATATAATGATCAATATTAGAATTATGAATGCACATATTAAAATAAAAAAGACTAATTATTAATAGAAATATGAAACTGAATAAATCTTGTATATATTTTTTTTTATTTGAACAATAATTATTGAGATATCGCAGTGGCACGTATTAGACATAATTCCCCTACTTGGAATTAGATAGTATTTCAGAAACTATATAAAACTCCTATGTACGTAAAATATTCGCATTATGTAATTTAAAACTTAATATTTATAATATAATATAAAATATAAATATTTTCGAAAATTAATTATAGGAAAACAACATATGAATTGCGTGTGTTAACTAAAAGTAACGCGCATTGAATTCTGATTGGATAGTGGATAATATATGGTATATCTAAATATCGATATATTTAGGGTTTCGATATTATGTGCCAAGGAGTCGGTATTCGAGACAGTGCCTGTAATATCAACACCCATGTTATCTCAGAGTTAGGGAGTCCCCTACAGTGTTTTTATTGTTAAATTAATTATCTAATTATAACAAAAATTAGAATATTTACAAAATATTTAAATTAAATAATATAAAGTATTCCATTTAGAACATACCATATTAATATTTATAAAATAATAATTATATAGATAAATGTAAAATTCCACTTATTTTAGTAATTTATTTTTTAAAGAAATGATAATATTCTATATTATATAACTTATTGAATATTTGATATAATATAATATTTTAAAGATATTATTATTTCTATATATTATTAAATATGATTGTTTTATAAAAGTTTACTTATTCATTAGTATTAAGTATTTATTAATTAAATAATTATAAAATCTATATTGTAATTTTTTTTGTTATTAAAAAAAACAATTTATTGTAATATATCATTGGGTATTGAATTATATTTAAAACATATTAGATATTCTTATAGTATTTTATTCTCTTTAAAATAAATATAATTTGTAATGTTAAGAAATCAATATTTCATATAGAAATGCGTATTTGAAAATGTATACTACTAAATATCAAAAATATATAAGATTTCACAGGCTGTGACTCACAGCGCTATAACAACAGGACAGGACATATTTATGCAGCCCTTAATGGGTAAGAATAAATATAACTTGCGTGTGTTAACTAAAAGTAACGCATATTTAAATCTGATTGAATATTGGATATTGAATAATATATGGTATATAATATAGATATATTTAGTATGTCGATATTATGTGCAAATGTAGGTATTAGAGACAGTTCGCATACTATCGACACCCCTGTTATCTCAGAGTTAAATCAACTTAATACATATAAATAAAATTTGTAAATATTTAATTGGGAAATAATAAAGTTATGCATCACCATGGTGATTTATTGTTAGTGTGTCGGTATTCGAGATCTCTCCCCTGCATGTCGATATTAATGCACTCTTCCCCTATTATGGTTTTACTTTTTAAATATTTGAATAATAACTTATTTTAAATAATTGTAAATACTTTACTAATTAAAAGAATTCGTAATACTGTGCATAATATTGTAGCTACATGTATCTAGATCAAGTAAATGTATATAAATATTATTAATATATTATAATGTGACTATGGTATTATCTTAGTATTAACCAAGATATATTAATTATAGTAACCCATATGATTGTATTATTACCGACCCCCTAAATTACTTAATATCCAATCAAAATAGATAATTTGTGTACTTTGAAATTATTTATAATTTGTATTTGTATTAGTGATGTAAATGATGCTCAAATGTAAAGTATGGTGCAATCTCAGTCTCATTTACCTAAAGTCTCAACTCGGCTCGGGCTCGTTTTGTTAGAGTCTCGGCTCGGCTCGGGCTAGCTTGGCTAGAGTCTCGGGCTCGCTTGGCTAGAGTCTCGGCTCGGGCTCGTTTTTTTTCCGAAAATGAAAGTCTCGGATCGGCATCAATAACCAAAAGTCTCGGCTCAGCATCAAAAATCTCGGTATTATTTACACCACTAAATGAAATTTACATTATTATTCACTGAATCGCGAAGATGGCGCAGATTATTTTTTTTTAATTGATGTAAATGTGAAATATATAAAAATTAGTATTAAAATGTAATTTCAAAAAAGCATCATTTCGACTCGGTAATGTATTGTAAAAGTCTCAACTCGGCTCAGGCTCGTTTGACTAGAGTCTCGATTCGGATCGGGCTCGTTTGGCTAGAGTCTCGGCTCGGCCTGGGCTCGTTTTTTTCCCGAAAATGAAAGTCTCGACTCGGCATCAAAAACCAATAGTCTCGGCTCGGCATCATTTACATCCATAGTTTGTATCATTTTAACCCGTCATTAGTGTAGTTTAACAGCGTCGATAATAATACGATTATTGGTGGATATTGAATCTGGCCGCCTAATAATTTTCATATTTTATGGGGCGTGTCTAACTTCTCAAAGATAATTAAATATTAAAATATTTAAATATAAATGACATTTCTGTAAATATTTAAATATTCAAAATATTATAATATTAAAACATGTAAATAAATGTAATGAGTATTCAGATATATAGAATATATACAAGTATATACTAATATATTGTATATTGCACATTTAACATATAGCATATTGTGATACGTATAGATATTATTTAAAATGTCTAAATAATCACATTTAATAAAATAAATACGGAAATATCATATAAGAATTATTCTTCGAATAAATAAACATCTATTCAATACGCATATACACTTGAATTACAAGTTTATGATAGTATATATGTTATATATAATTATATATGTTTCATTTAACTTATATTTTACGATGATGCGTATTAATATTATTTAAATGGCAAAATATTCACATTTAATCAATATAAATAAGTATATATCGTATAAGAATAAATAAACAACTATTCAATACGTATATAAACTTGAATATTCAATATATTACTATGAATTATATTTATAATACTTATATAGTAGATTATTTATTAAACTTGCCTGACAATGTATTCATTTAAATTTACTAAATATAAAGTTTACAATCATAATTACACATATGGAAATATTATTGTGAATTAGAGGCGCCATATTTATATGACTAATAGTTTATTTATAGGTGAAGACGCGCTATCATATTAGATTAAATAAATGTAATTCTATTAAATAAAATATAATGATATGTTTATATTTGTAATACATAACTATATAGAATGTGTATAGGCATATATAATATATGATATTACATTAACATATTTATTTTAATAACTTACTACATTTATCTTTATTTATCACATATAAATAATATTTATTTATTCATAACTATATAATGTAGGTAAGCATACCTACCTAAGCATTTATAAGAAGAATTAAAATTCATTAATTAAAATAAGTTTATTAATTATAAAGTTGAATATATATAAAACAAATAAATATTAAATACACACACATTTATATATATATATATTAAATTAAATAAAGTAATATATTACATATATAATAGGTGAATATTTAATTTTATAATTATATTATTATCACGTACAATGTACGTGGAATGTACGTCGTACATTGTACGTACAATGTTCGTCGTTGATTATAGTATACCATTTATATATATATATATATGTTATAATTTAATAAGTTCAGATTAATAAAGACAACAACATATACATTATCAAGACAACTATCTATAGAACAAATAAGTTATATTAGATCTACATATGTATATATTAATTGTATCTAAATTATAATTTATAGAACAAATATAGAACTTCTATATAGATATAGTATAGAATTTAAGTTATAGAAATTTCTATTAATATATACATTGTAGAAAATGTACAGAATAATGAAGCTGCCAACATATACATTATGTTTGTTTTAGTATATTTATAATAAATTCGTAGGTAAATTATATATAATGTATATATAAACTATATATATATATATATATATATATATATATATGTGATAAATAAAGATAAATGTAGTAAATTATTAAAATAAATATGTTAATGTAATATCATATATTATATATGCCTATACACATTCTATATAGTTATGTATTACAAATATAAACATAAAATTAAAACATATAATTATATTTTATTTAATAGAATTACATTTATTTATTCTAATATGATAGCGCGTCTTCACCTATAAATAAACTATTAGTCATATAAATATGGCGCCTCTAATTCACAACAATATTTCCATATGTGTAATTATGATTGTAAACTTTATATTTAGTAAATTTAAATGAATACATTGTCAGGCAAGTTTACTAAATAATCTACTATATAAGTATTATAAATATAATTCATAGTAATATATTGAATATTCAAGATTATATACGTATTGAATAGTTGTTTATTTATTCTTATACGATATATTATATATTATATACTTATTTATATTGATTAAATGTGAATATTTTGCCATTTAAATAATATCAATACGCATCATCGTAAAATATAAGTTAAATGAATCATATATAATTATATATAACATATATACTATCATAAACTTATTATTCAAGTGTATATGCGTATTGAATAGATGTTTATTTATTCGAAGAATAATTCTTATACGATATTTCCGTATTTATTTTATTAAATGTGATTATTTAGACATTTTAAATAATATCTATACGTATCACAATATGCTATATGTCAAATGTGCAATATACAATATATTAGTATATACTTGTATATATTCTATATATCTGAATACTCATTACATTTATTTACATGTTTTAGGATTATAATATTTGAATATTTACAGAAATGTAATTTATATTTAAATCCTGTAATTGGATTTAAATATTTGAATATTTAATTATCTTTGAGAAGTTAGACACGCCCCATAAAATATGAAAATTATTAGGCGGCCAGATTCAAGTGTAACCCGATTATTTAGTATATTTAGTAGTTATATTCATATTCAGATAATGTAAAGTTTAATATAGAAATATAAAGTTCAATTATTAAGTTTATGAATAGTACACATATGTTATGAAGACAGAATGTTCATAGCAGCTTTATTTGTTATACGAGATACCCTATAGGGAGATACCGCTATATATATAGCGTATATAAAGTAGTTAAATGCTAATAATAATAAATGATATTTTACCTCTCAGTATCAAGTACGATGTAGCTTCGTCGAGGGCCGAATGGATAAAGAAGTAAATCTGGGTCAAATGGGGGCGTTCCCGAGCTGTGACCCTTGTCCAATCAAATTAATAATAGTATATAGTACTAAATATATACTAAATATATTGTACTAAATACCCACATCATCACATATATATTAATTTATTAAAAAACTAAATAAAATTATATGTTATTGATAATTTATTTAAGCAAGTACATAGTCGAAATATATAATCGAAAGTATAAAGTATAAATATTTGCAAACGATAACTTACGTTATAGAAATAAAAAAAATAACAAATTAAAACGTTTAGTTAATAAATCATTATTACCTACGGGAGGGAAGGGAGTAGTGGCCGATAATTAATATGCCTCAGAAGATTTCTAATATATCGATAAATACTGAATTTTAGGCTCTTCTTTTATTGAATTAACTAGATATCATATAGTTCTAGAATACTGTGATTTCACTTTTATATATAAAGTGTTTAACCTAATAATATAAACGTTTGATTAGGCATTACAAAAAGCACTCAAATAAGGTAAGGTTGTAGTAGTGGCCGCTAGTACCAGAAAATGGGATAGGTGTCTCGTAATGTATTCGATTTATATTTTTTTAATTAAGTAATATTAAATAATTATATTTATGATGCATACGCACCTTATTTGATTCAATGATTTAATTATATATACACATAATACTATTACACATAAATAAGCATAAATATAATTAATCATGTTTTTTTCAACATTTGACAACAAATGATTATATACTAAATTAGAGTAGGATTAATTAATTATTTTAAAAAAAAGTGTACTATATATTATAGATATTTTGATTATCTAAATATTGTATATAGAACTTTTTATCCTATCAAGCACCATTTAAGCGTTAATTAAAACGGCCACTACTACCTCCTCGGCCACTACTCCCTTCACTCCCCTACTCTTATTATTGTATAGGGGAAAGTAACCTAATACGGACACTTTAATAATAAATGGTCTTAACATTTTATGACTCATTATTTTTATTATTGTTTTAATTAATAATAAATCTAAGTATCTAAATAATAACATTTTTAGATTTAGCTTTATTGGTAGTATTAGTATTATAACACACGCGATTTTTATGAAAATCAGAATAGTTCATACGCTGCGCGCTGATTGGTTATATGGTATCCGTATTAAAACATCTATAGTGTCCGTATTAGGAACTTATATGACCTCTAGATATATGCTTATAACTTAATGAATATTTTATATACAAATATAGAAATTAAATATATTATTTTTAGAATGCTTTATTTATTAATAATATAGTGATATATTTTATATCGATTCATTTGTATATTCTTGAGAAGGTTTTAAGTTAACATTTTTTTAATATTTTTTAATATTTAATATTTATTGTATTCCCTATAATTTAGTTAATCATATCATTCGCTATAGCGAATGTATACATACTACATATCTGATTATACTCTAACGGTTATATGATTAATGTATTATTCATATATAATATTCAACATGCCATAACGCAGTTATAAATTATATTTAGGTGCTATAATATAGAATAGAGTTACGGAGTTCAGTAATTGAAGGAGGAGTGAAACAAGAGAGTTTACAAGATAACAAGGATTCTATTAGCAATTTTAAAATCTTTCCGAGTGTCATTTCCACAAGCATTAAATTTCGATTCATAGTAGAATGTTTTATGGAGATTTAATTCAAGTTTATAGGCTTTCCTCGCTATCAGAAATTTAGATTTGTGAGAGGGGGACATGTGAATCTTACGTTCAAGTTTCCTGAGAGAGCGTTTAACCGTAGCTAGGTGGGAGGTAAACCAAGGAGAGGAAATATGGAGAGTAAAATAACGAGATTTGATGGGGGACAATGCATTAAGGGAGAATGAAAGACATCAATTTGGGGTTATCAAAAGATATATTAGTGTTCCATAAACAGTGGAAGATACGTGAGCAAAGATCCGTATAATTTAGATTTTTTAAATCTCTATAATGCATTAATGACTTAGTAGATTAGGGCCTTTTAAGGAGAATGGAGGTGTGAAAGTGATCAGTAAAAAGGTCAGAGAGAGAACAAGAAGAAATGAAAGTTTGGTGTATTTGGGGTGAAAATGAGGTCAATGATATTGCCACTAATATGGCTAGGAATAAGTATGTGTTGGTTAAGACCCAGGGAATCAGTCAGCTGTTTAAATGAAGAGTGTGGGGGGAGGAAGAATCAAAATGATAATTAAAATCACTGATATTATATTGTGTGTATAAAATAGTCGGCTCTCGTTTAAAAATGTATACATTAACAAGATGGCGGCTTCGAAAGACTATTAAAGCCATGTCATTATAACCTTATATACGTTTATATAAACTTTTATATAGGCGGTACACATTCATTTAAGTTCCTGGATAAGATGAAAGGAAAATATATAATATGAAAATAAAATATATAAATAACATAGAGAAGATATAAACAAATTAATAATATTACATATATATATATATACGTAGGACATATATGTATACGTATACGTAGCATATCTATAGGTAATTGTAAGTATATATTACCATCCCTATACAGTGGAGGGTTTAAAAACCACATATTATTATATGACTTTTCTTTTTATTTAAACATATTTAAATATAATCTTTTTATTATTTATTTTAATACACATATTTAATCTATAGAATAATATTATATATATATAATAATCTATATAATATATTATATCATTAATTTGTAATAATCTTATATATTATTAAGGCGTAATATATCAAAATGTAACACTAATTTGATACGACGTTATTGGTTTAAGACTTTATCATATCTATAGATACAGTATTTTGAATGCTTAGACTTAATGCTTAGGTTTGGTATAATGCTCCATATAGTGACGTATTACTAACCTACGCTACTTGCGTATGTTACTCGAGTAAGGTTCCTACTGTAGGATGTACCATTACAAATATTAACATTAAAGTACTGGTGTGGAGATATTAACTCCCATCCAGCGGGTCCCCAGGTGGTGGATAGGGGAATCGACCTCCAGATATTGAGTGTTAGCTGCGAATACAAGAATAATATATTCAATAAGCAGTCCTGAACCAAAATTCAGAGAGGTACTTTGGCAATATCTATTACTCTGTTGCCACCCGCACCAGGGTTACGGTACAAACCATTGGATCAGTAATGGTGTTGATATTAAGCGGAAGAACCAACTCATGGCCAACGGTTAATATTAATGAGTCAAATAGGCAACTGCCCGCAATGTAGTAGTGGCGAGCACATTTGCGTAATTAGCTAACGAAAAGCACATGAACAACAACAAAACCAAACAATCATGCCGCATCGCTCGTCTCGCGGATAATAAAGGAGCTCGTGTCAGGGTACAATGTCAGGCCCTGCATCACGAAAAACAAGCTACTGACTCATTAATACACCAGAAACCTAAGTTTTTAAAGAGTTCAAAAAATATAAATATATCGACTTTCAACATCAGAACTTTTAAAAGTGACTGCCAATCATCTGAACTTGTAGCATCTGCCATAGAACACGATATTGACATAATGTGCATACAAGAACATGGATTATACCATAAGGATATCGATATTAAATATAATATTTTAAACTATGGATGGACTCTTGTGACAGCATTTTCATGGAAAAGTAAATCGAACAGCTCAATTGGTGGAATAGGCCTACTTCTAAGTCCCAGTGCAATAAAATCTTTAATAAATGTGGAAAAAATAAGTCCTAGAATAATTACAGCAAACTTCAATGGAAACTCTATTACGACAGTAGTTTCCTGTTATAGCCCAACAAATGTTTCTGATGAAGATGATGTTTCTGAATTTTATAATAACATGAGTTAATTTACTCGCTATGTACCAAAACATAATGTTTTAATAGTAGCAGGTGATTTCAATGCACATCTGGGTATTGATCATGATAATAAATTTGCATATCATACTGAAACTAATAGAAACGGTTATCTACTTGATCACTTCATAATTGAAAACGGTTTGAAAAGTTTAAATACTAAATTTCAAAAGAAAAGTGGTAAACTATGGCATCCAAATGGCTTCAAATCCCAACTGGATTATATAATTGTCAATAATAAATGGATAAATAGTGCTAGGAACTGTGAAGCCTACAATACTTTCGAAGGTGTTTACTCTGATCATAGAATTGTTACAGCTACACTTAAATTAAGTTTAAGTTCTAATAAAAAGTCAATAGTTAACAAAAAACGATATGACTGGACTACTCTGACAAAAGACAAATCTATTGAAAATAATTATACAAGCTATCTAAAACAACATTTCGAAGACTCAATTAAATCATGTAAAAGTACAAATGATAAATACTTAGCATGTGTTGATTCTCATGCAGAAGCAACAAAGAAATTTATACCGATTAAAATAAAAGAAAAGAAAAGAGTACCATGGGAAAATATAAATATAATAGAGAAACGAAACGCACTGAAACAATTATCATTGAAAATGAAAGAAAATGTTAACACTAACCAAAAAATTGAGTTTAACAAAGCTAGAAAAAATCTCCAAGATACATATATAAACGAGCAAACTAAATATTTGCAAAAACAAATAGATGATATCAAGACAGCTGCAGATAATAAGAAATCCGCTATAGCATGGCAAATTGTAAACAACATTACTGGTAGAAAGACAACAACTAGATCTAAAATTAAAGCAAAATATGACAAAGAGCGTATACAAAAATGGAAACAACATTTCTCTCTATTACTAGGAAAAAATCCGATAACAACTAATCAAGACATAGTAAAAATAGTGGGCAAAGAGCTTCAGATTGAGCAAGGTCCATTTACTATAAAAGAACTTGAAATGGTACTCAGAAAAACAAAGAAAAATAAAACAACCGGATTAGATGAAATACCAGCCGAAGTATGGAAGACAGGTCACTTCAATCACATATTACTAGAATTATGCAACGATGTGTACTCTCAGAAACCAATTGAATACTGGACGAAAGGTTGCATCCTCCCATTCCCAAAGAAAGGTGACCTCACTGTTACAGACAATTATAAAGGTATTACACTAACATGTATCGCGGCTAAAATATATAATACGCTACTAAGAGAAAGAATACAACCCACCCTAGATATGATCCTCAGACCAAATCAAAATGGTTTCAAAAATAACAGATCAACCGTCGGACAAATTCTAACTATAAGAAGGATAATCGAAGGTGTTAAAGAAAAGAATCTTGAGGCCAGCCTAATATTTGTAGATTTCTCTAAAGCTTTCGACTCAATACACAGAGCAAAAATGGCACAAATTCTTAAGTCATACGGTATTCCAATGAATATAATCAACACAATTATGATACTATATAGAGATACTAAATCAATGGTACGGTCACATGATGGTGACACAGAATATTTTGATATAAATGCAGGTGTTCTACAGGGGGATACTCTGGCACCTTTATTATTTATTATTACACTCGATTACGTATTAAGAACATCTATTGATAAAAATAAAGATCTAGGCCTAACACTATCGAAACAACGAAGTAGAAGATATCCAGCAATCAAGATAACAGATGCAGATTATGCTGACGACCTTGTAATATTTGCAGATTCTAGCAGAAATGCTGAAAACCTACTGAATGTCTTAGAAGAAAGAGGGAAAACAGTAGGTCTCAAAGTAAATATTAAAAAGACGCAACACATGAACATAAACTCAAATAAAATGGTAAAATCTATAGATGGGGAAGTCTTGAAAAATGTCGATAATTTCATTTATCTTGGAAGCGAAATAGAATCGACCGATAAAGAAATAAAAATAAGAATAGCTAAATCCTGGGCAGCTCTAGAAAAGTTAAGTTCCATATGGAAATCACCACTCTGCACAACTTTAAAGAGGAACTTCTTTAGAGCCGTGGTAGAATCTGTTCTATTATACGGCTCTGAAGCTTGGACCCTAACTAAAAAACATGAGAAAAAACTCGATGGAACTTACACAAGAATGTTGAGAGCCATATTAAATATATCATGGAAAGAGCATCCAACAAAGATTCGCCTTTACGGACATATTCCACCACTACCAAGTATAATACGTATACGAAGAACACGTTTCGCAGGACACTGTTATCGAAGCGATGAAGAAATCGTAAAAGATGTTTTGTTGTGGACACCGAACCATGGTACAACAAAGATTGGACGACCCAGAAAAACCTATGTAAAACAGCTATGTGATGATACGGGACTGACGACTGAAGAACTGAAGACAGCTATGAAAGACAGGATGACGTGGAAGAAAATTGTTGAAAGTGCTCGGGAAACTATCCCGATCCGGTAAGGGTAAGGTAACATTAAATATAATAACTATTATATAATAATTTGTATTATCGGCCTAGATTGATAGGTTACGCGCTTTATCATATAACGAAATGACGTCACGAACGGAAGATAACAATAACGGGCATACAGCGTACGACGTACTGCAGCTAATCGTAGTGTATCGTATCTACTTATTTGTAGATATATCTCAAACTATAGTTCGTATGTGTATTCTACATTCTATACTTATATATATATATATATATATATATATATATATATATATATATATACGGTATATAATATACCTATAACTCTAGGGCACACATATTTATATTCTATGAGGGTATTTATGTTATACGAATATGACTACAGCTATAGTGAACTATGACATATATAGTACTATACGTGTGCAGTATACTATGGGACTATATGTGTATACAGTAGAGGACTTTAGTATACTATTCCGTTACGATTGCCAACACGATTACGAATGCCGATCCGCTGCGTTCTACCAATGGCCTGCGTGCTACAGTTGTTATCACGTGATACTATAGTTATCACGTGATACCGCATAGGTCCATAATCATAACCGCGCTAACGTATAGGTGGTATAGGTGTATAGATATGTATATAGGTATGTATAGGATGTGCATAGGATAATGAATCGATATTTAATAATGCGCTACTTATGGCCGTCATCTATTAACTGGCGATACTCGTGGTCCACCGAGGATCCGTTACTGCGCCGTTCCTTTCCGAGTCCGCTAAGTAGACACCGAATACCGGAAGTGAGACTCACCGTCGCCGTTACAATGGCGACGAGACTCGGCGGTTAGACGTTTCAATACGGTACTCGCGAGTACGTGGTCGGCCGGCCATTCATTACGGAGTTTAGCCACGCCCACCGAGGTAATGATTGACACGTGAAGTGTTCGCTCAGAAGACGGCATCTCGTTTTTACACAAATATCGTCTGTGCTCGTTCGAGGCTCGAAACCCAATCAATTATATTTGTGAATGGGTTAATTGATTGTTCAATGTTCACTAAATTACGATATGTACTTACGATATATGAATGAATTATATTTATACATAATTATGGTATGCATCCTCTATAGACACCAGTACTGTGTACACTATTATGTATAGGACTACTTTTTTTTCATATATATATATTTTTCAAATATATTTAAATATCTATGTAGTTATATATATAAATAATTTATTTTAGATGTATTATGCATGGTGATAATATTAATAAAGTATGACAAATAGGGGCGTCGGAACGATATTTTTTATGGGGGGGGCTACTTATTTCTATTTTATATTATATATCCTATTATTTATTACTAATATAATTACTAAATATATCTTATTAATATCGTATACATCTTTAGTCTATGTTAACCCTTTAATATGCAATTAATTTGTAATAATTTGCAATAAACTTAATTTGTATAACAATGAGTAGGAATATATTAGAAAATAAATAATAAACATTACATAATTTATTATTATATTAATATAGATTTTTATTTATACACATCTCAATTGTGTGAATTATTATTTGATTGATATTTGCCAATACTAATGCATTTAATCTTCTATCTAGTATAGTAGATCGTAACAACGTATTTATTATTCGTAGCTTACTAAATCCACTCTAACATGACACAGAACTTAAGGGGCAAACCAATACAATTTGATCAAATCTCTTATGCCAGAAAATATTTTTTGAAATTTAGGAGATTGTTCCATCATGTATATGTTTATCCTCATCAGATGGTATTGAACTTATTGATTGATTTGAACATATGGAAATTCGATCTTTCAATCGTTAATTCTTCATACATTTTTTAATAACATCTTTTAGTGTAGAAAATTAATAGGATTAATAAGATTAATCTAAAAAAACAAATATTTTGTTCATGAATTATATTATTTATAATAATGATTACTTTAATTTATATGAATGTATAAATAATGTTTTCTTAGTATACAATTTGGTTATCATTTTCATCATTATGGAATCAAACAACTCAGTATATTTTATTCTGTAAATATTAATGATAAAGTATATTAACATATTAACTGATAATATCTAATAACATTCTTATATTAACATAACATTAATAATATTATATTATTTTATCTGGATGAGGTAC
Source organism: Osedax fenrisi (assembly GCA_964019155.1). Classification (NCBI taxonomy): domain Eukaryota; kingdom Metazoa; phylum Annelida; class Polychaeta; order Sabellida; family Siboglinidae; genus Osedax; species Osedax fenrisi. The sequence goes on from OZ025239.1 coordinate 104,343,183, forward strand.
CTTACAGAGTCTTTTGAACTTGCATTACTATTCATCTCATATATATTTATAATAATTTATATTATATGTCTTATTATTATTCTCTGAATTAGATATATTTAGAAAATTAAATTAGATATATTTAAAATAAAAATAAATTATTATAATATTTTATTATATTAAACATTTAAACATTTATTATAAGCTATTTTGTATTTTATAAAATGTTTTATATAATATGTTTATAAAAGTATGTTATTAACCTTGAATCAATATAAAAACTTGTATATATAAAATATAAATACTTTTGTTTCTATATCTTCAATGAATGTGTACAAAATATGTCTATAATTATTCAATTTAATTAGAATCATCTTTACTATTATCTGATCCATTATGTATATTTATTATTGATTTTTATTATGATTATATATAATTATAATCATATATGCTTTCAAGTATATTTTTTATAAATGTTACCTTCAATAGTATTTGTTGGTATCATGAAAGCTTTCACCTTCATATCCAAGCTTTCAAATATTAAACTTTAAATATTCATAGAAAAAATATTTGACTTATTCATATTTTTTAATAATAAATGTGCAATATATTTGTGGTCATTGGTAATATAATCTAATTCTTTATATTATTTAAGTGCATCGATTAAACAACTATATTGATCTAATGTTGTTTTAATACATGATTTTCGCAGTCAATCTTGTTAGGCATATTGGTTTAAATGTCATTGCTTTGTTATTATTAGTATTATATACAATCCGGAATTTGATCGTTTGTTCATATAATAATCCCACATCATGAACTCTCAAGGATTTTATTATATTTATATTATTATATAATGATTATGCTATTAATTTTGTGCGATGAGCTCCACATTATGTATAAAAAGTTAATGGCTGTCTATTCATTATTATAGTCTTTACACTATTATATTGAACACTATTATATTGACCAGACATATTAGCTGCACCGTCATATGACTGTCTTCTTAATTTAGAAATAGGCAAGTCAAGATGTTAAAGTTCAGATAATATTAAATTTGCTATATTTAAGTTGTATCCTCAGTCATATTGCATATTAATATGCATATTTCTTTAATTTATAGTTTTTATGTCAAATATCGAACCACCAAATTGTCCTGCTCACTCCGGATATTTCTTGAATTCCATCACATTGAATTGAGAAACTTCCATTAATATATTATAATCAAATATTTAATAATTCATATTTATATAGTTGAATAATTTCATTCTAAATATCGCCAGATAACAAGTATCTCTCAGAGATTCTCTCATGAATATTATCATATTTCATGGATAGGTGGGGGCAAACAATACTTAGCCCCCCCCCCTATATGTTTGGTAAAATTATTTAGAAAATCTTTTTATTAACAAAGACAATATACTAGATTTAATATATATAACATTTATTAATACACATTTCATGGGGGGGGGGCAAAACATACTTAGCCCCCCCATATTTTTGAATGGGGGGGTCCGATACCCCCCGCCCCCCCCCCCTGTTCCGACGCCCCTAATGACAAATAATAATACATTAAAAGTTACACTTATCTTTGGCTTTGGTAATATTTAGTTTACTTAGATTATAATCTGATAATTATCAGTGGTAGCCATTATAGTCAGTTATTATCCATTCATTATGTTTATATACATTTTTAAATATTATTTTTATTTTACACAAATACCCAACATTATTTTAATAAAACCCGGAACCGCTCTTGGACAATATTTCAAAACCAGATCTCATTAAATATTGTTAGAACCCGGAATTGGAAGCCGACACCGTGTCCGGGTTACATCACTATAGTGATGGATTCCATCACAATATACATCAGTATATGTCTACGTTTGATTGTGAAGTATTGCGGATATATGACTGACATGTTTAAACTTATCATAACCTTGCTTAACTCTACACTGTAAACTAAACATATTACCACATCGGTGAAAAGCCTATCTTAAAATGTCAAAAAATAGAAATAGTTTCTGCTTATTACCAATATGTTTAATATAGTAGTAATAGGTTAGATCATATATTTGGGTAATATGTAATTTACAACATTTAAAAAGAGTTTTCCTTATATATATCGTCAAATTTACATTTAATTGATGAAAAAGTATCATTATATTCTTCTGGGAAAATAATAGTGGCGAATTCAGTCTACTAAAGGAATTATTCACATGATTACATTATGTGTTTCTGGTTACTTCATCCGTAGAAGGCAATTCCAGTGTTGTCAATCTTCAACAATATGGGACTTTCAGATCACTCTGGCTTTTTAATTATCCATTAGACTTTCATAATAAGTGTACGAAATATTGTTCTTTTTCTCCGATTATTACCCCCAGTTACCCCCGTTTAGTATATAACGAATAGTCGATACACAGTTAGTCTAGAAAACACTCGCCTAAACCGCCAAGTGATTAGTAGTACTACTACTAGTAGTAGTAGTAGTAGTAGTAGTAGTAGTAGTAGTAGTAGTAGTAGTAGTAGTAGTAGTAGTAGTAGTAGTAGTAGTAGTAGTAGTAGTAGTAGTAGTAGTAGTAGTAGTAGTAGTAGTAGTAGTAGTAGTAGTAGTAGTAGTAGTAGTAGTAGTAGTAGTAGTAGTAGTAGTAGTAGTAGTAGTAGTAGTAGTAGTAGTAGTAGTAGTAGTAGTAGTAGTAGTAGTAGTAGTAGTAGTAGTAGTAGTAGTAGTAGTAGTAGTAGTAGTAGTAGTAGTAGTAGTAGTAGTAGTAGTAGTAGTAGTAGTAGTAGTAGTAGTAGTAGTAGTAGTAGTAGTAGTAGTAGTAGTAGTAGTAGTAGTAGTAGTAGTAGTAGTAGTAGTAGTAGTAGTAGTAGTAGTAGTAGTAGTAGTAGTAGTAGTAGTAGTAGTAGTAGTAGTAGTAGTAGTAGTAGTAGTAGTAGTAGTAGTAGTAGTAGTAGTAGTAGTAGTAGTAGTAGTAGTAGTAGTAGTAGTAGTAGTAGTAGTAGTAGTAGTAGTAGTAGTAGTAGTAGTAGTAGTAGTAGTAGTAGTAGTAGTAGTAGTAGTAGTAGTAGTAGTAGTAGTAGTAGTAGTAGTAGTAGTAGTAGTAGTAGTAGTAGTATACATTATTTACTAACAAAAATCCAATTTTAAATAAATTATTCGAAAGTGGTTTATAAAGTTATGGCGACATCCATAATAATAAATAAAAAATAAAATAATAATATATGTGTATGTGTCTACCACATGTAATCTACTTCAGGTAACCGATGCGATGTGTATATGCATCACAGTGTACGTACACACACGCGCGTGTCTAAGGGTCGTAGGGTTGTCGTTATTAGGTTGATCGTGATCGTTATCAGCTATCCTACTTCCGGAAGTGTTAAGTAGGCACCCGAGTGGGCGAGTGGGTAGTCAAGCGATAGTGTGGTCGAGTGGACGATTGTATATTCGATATGCAATCTATTAACCACCAGTACCTCAGTACGCATGTCTCTCCCCGATAATAGTCTAACGGGTAGTATCTATTGTGTTCTATTGCGTTCTATTGTGTTCTATTGTTATTACGTAATACGGTGTATTGTGACGTCGCAACGTGTTATTGACTATTGTATTGTTATTTACCTCCGCTTATTATAGGATTGTATTGTTATTAATAACAAAAACATATAGGAACATATATATCTATATATATATATATATATATATATATACATAGATTATTATTAAATAAATGACTATCTGTACTTGCAGACGCTATCATTAAATGTACTAATGGCTGGTTAGGCACCGCACCCTAAGTCATTTCACTACTTGTTGTGGCTACTTGACTATGGGTCTATAGACCTACATTCTTAATGAATAGCGACACCTGGATATTGCCACTAGAACTACAGTAAACAAACACCACACGAGAAGGACTTACTTATGTGATGTTAGCCGGGTTAAGGGGACCATAGTTTATAGTTATCTAGGTCAGCGGGTAGTTAACGTAAACACGTATTAACTATAAATATATATAATTCGATAAAAAAATAAACCAATACTACAAGTTAAAACATGCAGACTCACTTGTAGATACTATACACATATACTTATATATATATATATATATATATATATATATACATATCAATAAATATATATATATAACATACCATCATATTATAATAGGTTATAGTAAATAATTATTTATAGAAACTAATAATGTTTTGCATCCATTTCGATTCACTTCCTATATATCCTACAATCATGTAATATGTAAATACTATTTACTAAATTGTGGCACAAGTATATTATATACTGAACACTATATATACAGTGTACAATTTATATATTTAGAAACATATGTTGTGTTATACACATATGAGTCGGATAAGTTATCATTGTTGAGGTATTATCAAAATGTCTACTTTGCAAAATATGTTTACCTTGAAATACGTGACTCATAATATATATATATACATATTGAATTGGATTGAATATTTATTTAGACACAAAAATAACGTGAAACGTTATCTATTGTGTAAACAAATATAAATATACTATATTATAAAAATAATAATAAATCATTTTAAAATTATAATAGGAAAGTTATAAACATATTCAACTTCCATGTACATAGTATAACGAGCATTGGCCTACTTGAAATGAAATGAAATGAATTTATTTTTTAAAGAAACATTATTAGGTATAATAAACCTATATTAAACAATATATATATAATAAACAATTATTGGTTAATATAATACAAAATAGCTCCTTTAAGGTACATAAAGAAGTCTTTACGACTTATATGAATTATGCACCAGAATAGAAAAAACAATAAACAATAGAAAAAAACAATAAACAAACAAAATATAAAATAAATTGTAAGTTAAATTGTAGTTTAGAGGCTATGAATAACTATAAATAACTATAACCAGCGAGAGAGAGGCATACATATGTCAGATGACTCCATGAAGTTTCAGCTTTCAGGTAAAGGGTCGACCAAATCCTATGTCGTGAGTGTCTATCTTCCGCCACAAGATAGACTTCTGACATCCCTACTCCCGGAGACATATCACCAAGCATACACCACACATATGCCGCTCTCCGGGAGTAGGGATGTCAGAAGTCTATCTTGAAGTCTGCACTTGATAATATGAAACACATTATATATATATATATATATATATATACACACACACGTACAGTGTATGCATACGTCGTACACATACATACACACACATACACATATACAGATATAAACAATGATTAGTGATATAGCCTCTAACAATAAATAGTATATCAAAATAATAAAAAAACACAATAAAACAACAAAATAAAATAAAATAAATTTTAAATAAACTTAATTTTATTTAGATATTCATATAAAAATAAATTCAAATTGTAATCATTTTAAAAAATATATCAATGGATTTGCTTCCTTTTATTGATACTGGAAGACTGTTCCAGCTTACTGGTCCGTAATAAACTGTATGGAATTTATTAATATTATTATAGATCATGCATGGGTAAAATGAAAGTATTAGTAATGCGCGCGCATTGAATATTTATTTAATTTTAATTGAAACATATTTTGTATATTGATATGAGAGTCATTTATAAATACTCTATACATAATTTTACATGTTTTATAGAATATAATGTTGTCAAAAGACATAATCTTATTGTTAATATAAGTACTAGTTGTATTAATTCTGCTTTTCAATTTAAATATTAATCTTATAATTTTATTTTGTGCAATACGTAATACATTCATTTTTGAATAATAATTGTTACCCCATATATGGGTACAATAAGTTAAATGGCAATGCAATATAGAATAATAAATAAGTTTTAGGATATACGTAGGAAGTACGCTACTTAATTGCTACGTAGTGTTGCAATGCCATAATATAGTTTTTTTTAACATTATTGAATTGTTGTTTCCAAGACAACTTATCATCAATTATTAAGCCAAGGAATTTTATACTCCTAGACCGAGCTATAATTATATTATCTAATGTAATAATAAATTTTAATTTAGGTTTGTTGAAAATAATATATGAGGTTTTTAATAAATTAATAGTTAATTTATTTATAACTAACCAGTTTCTTAATTGTAACAGTACCTTATTCATTGATAACTCCAATTGAATACTATTTTCATTAGAGAACACAAGGGTTGTGTCGTCGGCAAATAGTATATATTTACATTCATTGGATATATTTACTATATCATTAATGTATAGAATGAATAGAATCGGGCCAAGTACCGAACCTTGCGGTACTCCATATTTAATACTATTAAGTTTTGAAGATGCATAATTATTAGAAACATATTGTTTCTTATTACTTAGGTATGAAGTTAATAAAGATAAAATTCGCCCTCTAAAACCATATTTACATAATTTTTTTAATAAAATGTTATGATTTATACAATCAAACTCTTTTTTAATGTCAATTGATATAACCGAAGTAATTTTATGTTTTTTAGTAATGATATAATTAGTTAAATCTAATAATGCCTCTTAAGTAGATATTTTATTCATGAAACCATATTGAGAGGTGTTTATCAATGAATATTTAGAAATAAAACTATTAAGTCTACATTTTAATAGTTTTTCAATAATTTTAGAAAATTGTGAAACTATTGATATGGGTCTGAAATTAGAGGGATCTTCATAATTACCTCCTTTATGTAACAAAATTACCTTAGCTATCTTTAAACAATTGTGAAATATACCCTGTAAAAATATGTTATTGATTAATATAGTCAATGGTTGGCTTATTGATATAATTATGTTTTTAATAAAGCTGAAAGATAATTTATGATAATCTAAGCTTTTTTTCGAACTACAAGTAGTTACAATATCAATAATTTCTTGTTTATTTACAGGTTTAATAAATAATGAATTATGTTGATTGTGTATTGATTGTGTACTTACCTACTTAGTGTAGTGATGATGTAGTCGTAGGGGAGGACATGATAACGACGAACATAACTTACTACATTATTCACGATCAGCAGTGTTATTTAGGCGCAAGGGGAGATTAGACCATCAGATGTGTCATCCATCCAGTTTCTCTTCGGATGGTCTCTCTTTCTACTTCCTTAAACTGAACCTTGCAATATCATCTTAGATAGAGATTCATGCCTAGAGATATGACCAAACTAAGTCATTTTTCTAAGTACCATCATGTCTGAGAGAAGCTCATAATTTCCTATTTTCCTTCTTATTTCGGTGGATACGTACACAGTTAAAAATCCGATTCTTATTTGTGTTTTTATCGTTTCCTGAGTGTCGTAATGAGAATCGGTTTTAAATCGATTCCTAAAATTAAAGTTTAGGAATCGGTTTATGTGAAACCTATTCTTAAATTGCCATAGGAATCGGTTTATTTGAAACTGATTCCTAAACTATAACTATAGGAATCGGTTTAACTTAAGTTATTGATGTAAGTTGAACGGTAAAATATAATATTAAAATAAATATTAGTATTGTAGCAAAGTATTAACTCATATATTATAATGTATTATATAATTTCATTTAAGTTAGATTTAAAACTTACATTTAATAATGATAATATTATAATATTTAATACAATATTTAATCAATATTCAATTGCTATATATTCAATATTGAGCAATTAGTTCAACATGATTCCAATTGTATTATCAATATAATTATGTTTACAATTGTAGTTCAATGTGTCACTTGAATGATATTATGATAATTTAGAAAAATACATAGGATTACTTAAATAATTTTAGTTTTTAAAATAATATTTTATTTATTAAAATCAGTATATTAAGTTAAATAAAAATAAAAATAATAATTAATAATTAATTTGCATAGATAAAAACTAAATCAATATATTAAAATAATTAAAAGGTATAATATTTTTTGGAATCGATAATATAGATTCCTGCACGATAAAATGTAGGAATAATTTTTATAAACCGTTTTCTAAAAAAACTTTACAGGAATCTATTTTCCAATTTGAATCCGATTCCTATAATAAAATCGTCGTAGGATTCGGATTTTTTTAACTGTGTAAATATTATTTGTCCTTTATTTGTATGTTATATTTAATAGATTTCTATGAGCTTTAGATTCTTTTTATCTTCTTTTTAGACTCATACAGCAAGGTCCAGATTTCACATCCATATAGTAAAATGGATAGGAACTAAACATGAAGAGCTTGTACTTGAGATTGAATTCAATTTATATAGATTTCCAAATCTTCTCCAATCTCACCATTGCTGCAGTTGCTGTGGCTAGTCTAATTAGAATCTCTTTTTTGCTCGTTCTATATTATGTCGTTCTATATTATACATTATAAGGATCGCGCCAATATATTTGAATTTTTTAACATTCTCGAGCTGCTCTTTTTATAAGGTTATGTTTGGTCCACTTCCATCACTGTTTATAAGTAGATTGCTCTTTCTCTAACTTATTTCCATAACATATGATTATTTACTTTTTTCTAAAGAGCATTTAGTAGGTTTCTTACTTGTTTCTTACTTGTAATACACTTTCTGAGCCAGCTAGAAGATCAACATCATAAGAGAATCGTAGATGAAAATTTATCTTCATGTTGATATTGTTGATTGGTTAATTTCTAGAGTGTCATGTATTATTATCTCTAGAAATATATTGAATAATACTGGATATATTATGCAACCCTATCTTATACTTACTGTGGTTGTTCAATAGAATAGAGCTTGTTGTAGAATTATATAGTAATTTTATGATGTTGATTAGTTCGATGTGTATACCAATTGTTGCCATGACATCCCATAGACCATTATACCATACTATATCAAAAGCTTTTTTAAATAGATGAAATTGATGTTGAAATTGAAGTTTCCTTTGTTGATCAATGTCTTTCTCTATTAGAAGTCTACAGTTTATAATGTATTCGATGGTGCTTCAATTTTTCCTAAAAACTGCCTGTTTCTCGGATAAAATCTATTCCGCCTTGCGGTTAACCGATTACAAATGACTTAGTAGGGTTTTACTCGAGTGACTTATGATACTAATAGGTCGATAGTTTGATCACTTTTTGGGGTAGCCTTTCTTTGGTATATGTATAATCAATGATATAGTCCATGATTTTGGCCATTCACTTGTAATCCAAATTTTTGGCAGAGTTTATTAAAATATCTCAGTTATTGCCGGTCCACCTTCTTTGATAAGTTAACTTAGTGCGTTATCGATTCCCGGTGATTTGTCATTCTTCAGGAAATGTATTGCCTTTTCAACTTCTGAGTTCAGTATTATCAGCGGTTCTATTTCATTTGTTCCATCTTATACGGATGATCGTCGTAGTTATAGAGATATTTGCGATACTCATATGATATGAGTCATATTTATATGAGTCATATCGATATGAGTCATATCGATATCAATATCATTATCACGCGGACACCATTTTTGTCTTCGATGATTGTCGTTTTTCTAGTTTTCGAATTTGTGATTAACTTTAGCGTAGTGAATTCTCTTTTTCTATGTATTCCCTTTCTCAAATATTTATCAATTTACTTGTACTGTGAGCTTAGCGATTCATTCTTTGCTGCTCTCATACTTCTACGTATCATATTATGTATCCGTCTAAATTCTTTAGCATGTTCTCCACTTTGATATTTAGTTGTATTCAAGCTTCTTCTTTAGTCGCACATATTAAGAATATCGTCTGTAATCCATGCTTGTTTCTTAGATCTGTATTTACCCAAGTTATTTTGAGCTGTCGAAGTGATTATCTTAGAAATTTGAGTATATCCTTCATTAGTGGATAGTTCGTCTATGTTAACGGATACCAGTTTATTTTCCAACTCATCCTTATACTCTGTTGATTTCACCATTCTTTATCTTTTATACGTCAAATCGTACTCAAATATTATTTCTCTTTTCCTATGTTCGTAGCTTTATCTTCATGATGATTTTATTTAAACACTAATTCAATTATAACATTATTATAGTCACTATAATATAGTGTGACAATAATATATAAAAAACAATTAATAAATGTAATAATACGTACAGACAAGTGTACAACGTGGCGAAAACGAATATATTTAAAGTTCAGATATCATGGACAGGGAGGTACTTCTTTAGTTTATGTTTGAAGGTAGTCGTTAATGCATTGATGGTTTGGAAGGATGGAGGGATTTGATTCCAAAGAAGGCTGGCGCAAACAGAGTAGCGACGCTTCCCAAGTTTTTTCCGGCGAAAGGATGGTTCAGTCAGGACCGTTAGAGTATCGTAGGTGGTGTGATGCAGTATGGAGATCAATTAGTCAATAGAGGAAATCAGGTTGTTTAGTCAGTAGGGAGGAATATAGAATAGATATTAATTTAAGTTGAGTTATTTTTTTTGCGGATGGCCAGTTAAGTTGTGTTCGTAGGTTAGTTATACTCGTAGTGTAGTCAGTTTTTATTAGTCGGTAGATTAGTCTAAGTGATCTGTTAGTTAAGCGGTCGATGGTTGTAAAGTATTTATTATGAGAAGAAAGTAGTATATGTATGCAGTAGTGTAGTCGAGATAGAATTAAAGTCTGGGTAATATTAGTGCGGTGGATGTTGTTATATAAGGACGTATTTTGTTTATATTGAATAAATGGTGAAATGTGGAAGATTTTAATGCTGATATGTGTTTATCAAAAGTTAATTTGTTATTGATATGCCAAGATATGTTGATGTAGTAGAAGGAAGGATTAGGGTAAGACCCTTTCATGTTATATAAGAATAAAGTATGATCACTATTAATATCTACCCCCGGATAGGTTCTAGTTGTATGCTTGATTAGGACCACAGAGAATTTCAAATGTAGTCAATTTAATGATGAGTCATACCATTAGGAGAGTGTCAAGTATACTTTAAGAATACTCTATAGAGAGTTATTTTGTGAGTGTGGGATATTTATAAGAATGAGATTTTGGTGCAAAATTCAAGAAGTTTATTACCTCTGGTGTTAGATTTTACTAGTGCAAATATGACTACCACATTACGTCATTATGAGTCTCCTACGACTGCATTCCAATAACCTTGAATAATAATTAAGTCTTTGTTATGTACTTTATCCATTTTTACCTCTATTTCCTTATATAATTCTTCAATTGCTTCGTCTTAGTTGTCACTGGTTGGAGCATAGATCTGTACGATTGTTAAATTCATTGGATGGGATGCTGTCCTTAATGATGAGAGTCTACTAGAAACTGCTGTATATTTAGAATAGCTGAAGTCAGATCCTTCCTCGAAATAAAAGTCACTCCCTGTTGATGACATTTTTACGGTAAAAAACATTTTTAAACTATCTTATACCTTTATCGGTAATAAGTTCACCAGAGATTGTCCATAGTGTTTCTACTAATCCAATGATGTCCCATTTATAGCGATTTAGATCCCTCGTTAGTTCATGAATATTCCCGTCTCCTCTAAGTGTGCGGACGTTACATGTACCTGAGGTCGACACACTTGTTGCCAGTTTAATGCTACTCTTTGTTGCCTCCTTTGATACCGTTATTGTTGTTGTTGTCGTTACTGTTGTCGATGTTGATGTCGTCTTTGTCAATATTGTATTTAAGCCAGTTTCTGATTTAACACATCCATCCTGGAAAACATTGACGGTATGATCGCGGTCGTTGATAATCCGGGCCTCGACCGATCCGGCATTGCGTAATTTATATGTTGAGTCACGTGTTACTTCTGTGGGCGTGGTTACGTTATCTCCTCTTCAAAATGTACGTATCAGTCGATATGATATACGCTGCGCACTTTACCGTTGAGATAATACGACCTTCACGCGCTCTTGACCGTTGGTAACAGCTAGTAACCCCCCGCCACCGCTACGGATACAGTGAAGGTATCCACGTCAATGTATCAGCCCACTTGCCGTGATGTGGTTACCTGCAGGTAGTGGCACGAGGAGCCGACAATGACAGTTGAGAGAAAGAAGTGTGCTAAACTATCTAACCCTTCTTGGTCAGAGAATACGGGTAGCTAATGTATGCCCTATCCTCCCTATCCAACCCCGTTTATTATACTTATATGCATATATATATATATATATATACATAGTTCCTAAAACGTATACATGTTACATATAACGTACATGTTGTAGATAATACGTGTGGCCTATGTTAAGACACCCTACATTGTTGGGCCTACAACCTCCTATAACCTCAATCCACATCCTACCACATCCTACAAACCCATACAATATCATACACCATCTAACAATCATATAATATACAACATCATATACAATCTCCTAATACCTCATACACCCACAAATAACCCCATGCAACCTCATATACTATTACACAACCTCCTACATCCCCCTACAACCCCTATCACCTCCCACAACCTCCTACATCCCCCTACAACCCCTATCACCTCCCACAACCTCCTACAACCCCCTACAACCCCTATCACCTCCCACAACCTCCTACAACCCCCTACAACCCCTATCACCTCCCACAACCTCCTACAACCCCCTACAACCCCTATCACCTCCCACAACCTCCTACATCCCCCTACAACCCCTATCACCTCCCACAACCTCCTACATCCCCCTACAACCCCTATCACCTCCCATAACCTTCTACATCCCCCTACAACCCCTATCACCTCCCACAACCTCCTACATCCCCCTACAACCCCTATCACCTCCCATAACCTTCTACATCCCCCTACAACCCCCTACAACCCCTATCACCTCCCACAACCTCCTACATCCCCCTACAACCCCTATCACCTCCCACAACCTCCTACATCCCCCTACAACACCTATCACCTCCCATACCCTCCTACATCCCCCTACAACCCCTATCACCTCCCACAACCTCCTACATCCCCCTACAACCCCTATCACCTCCCATAACCTTCTACATCCCCCTACAACCCCTATCACCTCCCACAACCTTCTACAACCCCCTACAACCCCTATCACCTCCCACAACCTTCTACATCCCCCTACAACACCTATCACCTCCCACAACCTCCTACATCCCCCTACAACCCCTATCACCTCCCATACCCTCCTACATCCCCCTACAACCCCTATCACCTCCCACAACCTCCTACATCCCCCTACAACCCCTATCACCTCCCACAACCTTCTACAACCCCCTACAACCCCTATCACCTCCCACAACCTCCTACATCCCCCTACAACCCCTATCACCTCCCATACCTCCTACAACCCCCTACAACCTGTATGATGTATTGCCCACGTGTGCTATCTATAACACTAGTTCAATATTCCGCCGCATGGGGGTGCACTTCCCGTTACCTAGGTTAACCTGTAGTAATTACTACATACTAGTGATGCAGTAAATGATGCTCACATCTAAAGCATGATGCCGTCTCAGTCTCAGTTACCTAAAGTCTCAACTCGGATCGGCCTTGTTTTGTTAGAGTATCGGCTCGGCTCGGGCTCGCTTGGCTAGAGTCTCGACTCGGCTCGGACTCGTTTTTTTTCCGAAAATGAAAGTCTCGGCTCGGATTAAAAACCAAAAGTCTCGGCTCGGCATCATTTACATCACTACTAAACGCGCACTTCAAGCTCTCAGTATATTTCAGATTTGTTATTATTATTATCACGCTGGGTCTTCTTATTATTCACCAAGATACGGCGAACCTTTGGACAATCTTTGTTATTTGTTTATTTTTCGCACACACCCACAAACGCATGTAAATACAAAAACATACGAACACGTACGCAAGTACGCACCTACTCATATGCTCATACATGCGTATATGTATACCACTTTATAGTGTTAAAGCACACTCGATATGATATTATATCCGCATCAAACACACGCATACACACACGCACACACTCACACACATACCCACACGCACACACACTCACACACTTACACACACACACGCATACACACGCATACACACACACACGAACACACACACAGGCCCATAGTACCACGTGTCTACATTCTAAAACCAACACACATCGGTAATGTCACCTCGTTATATCATAAGTGTACCAAAGTTCAATAACCATTCGAAATACATTTGTATATATAAATATGTAAAATGAATGACATAAATAGTTTTTTTTAATTCCATATAGTCATAATGATATATCAATATATATATATATATATCAATATATATATATATATATATATATATATATATATATATATATATATATACAGTCAACTCTCGGTAAGTCGGACTACGGATAAGTCGTACTTCTCGCTAAGTCGGACACATTTAGTTGGTTTGGTTGGATTTGTATCTAGTTCCATGTTAAATTAATCGGATAAGTCGGATAAGTCGAACTTTTCTATAAGTCGGACACATATTATAGTCATTTTTATGATTTTTATACTGGATAAGTCTGACACTTTTCCCGGTCCTTTGCGAGTCCGACTTATCGGGAGTTGACTGTATATATATATATATATATATAATTATAGTGTATATTATATTATAATTATAAACATATAATATATTCCTGGAACACATTTCCAACGGTTATATTTACATAAACATGCTGATCGTCCTGTGCTTTACTCGATTACCAGGTAACATTAAACGTATAACACGCAAAGGTATCCTCTATATACGGTACACCCTATTACCAAAGGGCTTTGCTATTACCCCTCTAATTGACCTCCATTAACTGGTCGCGAACAGCAGGGGTCGGTATACCATATATTGTATGAAAGCAAATATCTCCGCCCCTTTAAACACATTAGCCACGCCCCTTTATACGTATTGGAAACTCCCTCCTCAAACCACGCCCATTCGTACGCGCGTCACCAACTTTTTAAAGTAAATATACATAGATACATTACTACAGTTGATTTAGTATTCCATTAGAACGAATCCGTGTATGTAATTTGAATTTATCACGTAGAATTATTTCTCGTTAGCAAAATAAATCATTTTAATAATATATTATACTTTATATATTTAGGGCTGATTATAAAACGATTAAAGTTAGTAAACTATACACGTTATTCAATTAATAATATATATATATATATATATATATATATATATTATATATATATATAATTATAATTATATATATATAAATGTAGGACTATAGGCATATATGCCTATATATATAGCCATATATTTCTATATGCACTATAACATGGCATGCTCGAAATTAGTTTATTTTCTTAATAATATGTTAATTAAAGATATAATAAAGTATAACAAACGTATTATAATATAAAGTTTATATTATACTTTTATAATAAACTAGTCGTACCCAACATGCGCATGTATATGTCTATTACATAATGATTAGGTCATCACCACACAATATAAACATTTCCCGATGTAGGAAATACAGTGACGTACATTATTTGTACATTTCTCTATACGACGCGTTCTGAGACACCGTATGGGAGATACAGGTTTCATACGACTGAGGATATACATGACTCGAAATCCATTACAACGGTGCGCATGTGTGCGTGTGTGCGTGTGTGCGTGTGTGCGTGCGTGTGTGCGTGTGTGTGCGCGCGTGTGTGCTAGACTATAGTCTGTATACACCCTAAATCATAATCTTTATCTGTAGCTATTCTTATGATTTACTACATCGATACTATCGATGATATAGTTAACTATATTGCCTATAGTAGTACTGACGCATAGGTATGTTATACGACATCTCAGTGGCATAGGTTTTGCACATGCGTAGATGCTTCAAACAATCTATAAATAGAATTAGTCGACCTCGTAATAAGTGAACAATGATGAAATTAATTATCAATATATAACAAGCTCGTATTATATTGTTATATATCAAATAAGTAATCCTGTATTTGTATATGTATTATATTATCCTATATTTCATTTTAATATATATATATATATATTTTATTATTTACAATTTTATTAAAATGTATACTTGATAAAATAAATTTTACAAAACTAATAGTTATTAAAAACATAATTAATTAACACCATTTACACTGATTGGCATCATTTGCTTTCTAGTTCGTTCAATTATAAGATTACATCACTATTAAATGCCATTATATCAATATAATTTATTTTAATTATAAATGATTTCATCAAAGAGAAATCGACTTATATATAATGGATTTATTTATACTTTCTTTTTATGTATTAATCAAATATAATTCCATATTTATATATATATATATATATATATATATATATATGTGTGTATATGTATGACTACTTGAGGAGTATTTTTCTTAGAATATAGCGTATTATCTATTTTATAAATACTTACATTTGCACACACACACTTCTATTATAAACATCCACTGAAGTTATAAACAATTACACACAACAATTACTGCAGTGTATTCTTATTAAAACTATTGCTTATTCTGAACTTGTAATGCGAACTGGTTACAATAAAACCCCGCTTAGTGCGAACATCGCCACGTTAATGATGTAATGCGTCGTGGACACCTGTTATGTCATATGCACGCGCTTATTGGACGATGATTTATAATTTATACGATCACAGGAAGTGTCGGACTAATAAATAGCGATACTGTACTATGAGATACAATTTGCATTATGAATCACTGTTTTATGAATCACTGTTTTTATTAACTTATAAATGTTATGTAGGTTCATTGTTTACATATGATGATGATGATGATGATGATGATGACGATGATGATGACGATGACGACACCATTTAGTAGATGTATTACATCATTGTATGCATATACATACGACAACTACGTAATTATATGTCGACGCATACGATATATTACATAATTAATAGTAACTAACAAGCTACGTATCGTAAAATATTAAAATTATAAAACTAATTATCAATTATAAATAATATTAATTCATATTTAAATTATGTAGACCTATTACGGATTGTTTAAAAAAATAATTTTCCATTATTAAAAGTTTAAAAATATTAATGTATAATTTAATATAAATTTAATATAAATGTATGTATTTAAAAAAAACACATTTGTAATATAATATATTGAAATCCTGCTAAATATTTATTAATTTACTAATTACAAAATCAGTACCTGGCAAGCCTATAGGTACTAGTTTATTTGTAATGAATGGCAATTTATATTTTATAACGATTAATTTAATGAAATATATCGAATATTAATTATTGAATTATTACATAATATTACTAATTAGTTATAAGTGAACACACATATGTGACACGATATCCATGAATACGTTTTTATTTATAATATCGATATTTTTAAATATGTCAATTTTTTTCATTTTATGTCGATTTAACATTTTTTTAAATATTTAAATATATGATGTGTGTGTGTGTTGTGTGTGTTCATGTTTGGCTGTATGTTTACAGATATACATATTACAGTCACTGAGTTCACCTTACGGGTGTAATGTAATAACATATCTATTAATTTGGCAGCGTATTATAAAATTCCGTAAATTAATAGTTGCATATTATATAATTGAGGCTATATATAATGTTTTATATATATATATATATATATATATATATATATTGTTGTATATTGGTGTATAGAATAACAATGATGTATATACATCATATAGGACATATATGACATACGTGTTATAGGGGACATTTCTATAGGGTTTAACATATGATCTATATATTATAGATAGCGTGATTATAGGAGGTCAATAATTTGAGGGGGGGACATGCATGTAAGGCGAATATACCATGTAGTGTATGATACTATAGCATATATATAATATACTACTATTAGCATACTAGAGTTGCAAGTCTAGCAGCGTGCGATTTTGTTTCTAAACTTATTACCACTTACTTACCCCTGACGAGCATATTATATATATATATATATATATATATATATATATATTATAACCTATACTATATAAGCCACTGTACATATAGATCACGATAATGTGGTTAGCGATAATAACCATTAATCTTATATAGGAACGGTGTCGCGGTGTGATAATTGTCTAGTATTGCGTAATATACTTACAGTTATGTGATAGTTATGTAATAATGTAAACGATGCAATTCATTACGTCTCAATAATATACCTACTCGATATATAACATTTACTTATTATTTATAACGTGTTTTATGTGTTAACAGATTTTTTTTGTATAGAATCACACTCGCGTACATATATATATATATATATATATATATATATATATATATATATATATATATATATATATATATATACGGAATACCCTATAACCCTGTACCTATACGGAATACCCTATAGGATATACCCATGTGACTAATAGTCACTGACTATACGTAATACCATATACCCCATGTCCCATGGGGTACAACACTACATGTATACACTGTACATTGTACACTATGTACATTGTACACTGTACAATGTATAGTGTACAATGTATAGTGTACAATGTATAGTGTACAATGTATAGTGTACAATGTATAGTGTACAATGTATAGTGTACAATGTATAGTGTACAATGTATAGTGTACAATGTATAGTGTACAATGTATAGTGTACAATGTACAGTGTACAATGTATAGTGTACAATGTATAGTGTACAATGTATAGTGTACAATGTATAGTGTACAATGTATAGTGTACAATGTATAGTGTACAATGTATAGTGTACAATGTACAGTGTACAATGTATAATGTACAATGTATAGTGTACAATGTACAGTGTACAA
>OZ025239.1:104366797-104419297 GCA_964019155.1 Osedax fenrisi
TGGTGTGCGGTGCCTGGTATCTCAGAAACCATTCCTAAGTCGTGTCTGATCGTGTAGTTAGACATGCGGAGAAGGATTGATATCGTCAGTGATAGCAGCAGCGTTGTAACGATACCAGGCCGCTGGTAAACCTACAGGGAGCGCCGCACACACATATGTGTGTGTGTGTGTGTGTGTGTAGTATAGTAATATACTATAATATACTATAATATATATATATATATATATAGTAAATAACGCACACATATGTGTGTATGTGTGTGTATGTAGTATAGTAATATACTATAATATATATATATATAGTAAATACCGCTATCATACACACACCCGCACCGATCTATGGGTGTGTAGGCCTGTACTGTATGAGCCACCCTGGTCATCTATCATTGCTTATATCGATATGCGTACGTGTGTGCGTGTGTGTGTGCGTGTGTGTATCGATATGTATTTGTAGATATTATTAATGACGAAACCTTCAAAAACGCTCTTGATTTTTATTATTATTTATGACGTCGATTCGATTATTATTGAGATATATCTATTCGAATATATCTGCGAATATGTATTCACACGGAAAGCTATTCATAACTGTATGTGCGTGTGATTTTGTGTGTGGGTATGTGTATGGGCGTGTGTGTACGTGTGTGTATATATATGTGTGAGTGAGTGAGTGTGGGTTTGTGTGTGTTACATAGCGTATATGTAATGCCTGATATTTTAGTGACTTATAAGTCACTTATATGACTTATAATGTATACTTATATATAAGTATAAACCTATATGTATATAAACATATATGTATAAACTTACAAAGTCCGTAGAATCGACGTATATGCGCAAGGACATATGCCCATGTCCTCGACAAGAGATTACGCGTTTTTGATGTGTTTATTATTATGTATAGCTATATAAACATTAATATCACTATAGTAATCATTGTGTAGGTATTTTAATCGAAACATATAATTTAGTAATAATATATACATATAATTTAGTAGTAATATATATATATATATAGTATCATACTATTAGTATGACATATGTTCATGTTATCTATAGATATACACATTATCGTGTATGTTTAGATATGTAGGTAATAATGCATAACATGAATTATTGTTTTGTTAATTATGAGATATAACTAGTAGAAGTTTGCGCATGCATATAACGAATAGTGCTTATGTCGAGTAAGGCGGTATTCGTAATGTAAGGTGCGACGTTATGACCATAGTTATGCTATAGAAAGCGCACATTGTACGTCGCACTGTGCGTAACTTGTAGTGGATATATTCATATATTGTGTTAACGCATAGGGGGATATATTCATTTTCGTAAACACACCTCACACACACATACACCACCACACACACACACACACACACACACACACACATACACCACCACACACACACACACACACACATACACACCTCAAGCGCACATCATACCGACTCACACAACTATGTATAGTACATTATGATACCTATAGTACGTTATGACTACGCTTTGATTTCAGTGGATCAAAGTAACAAGCGAACATCACCTAATAACTTACGATACTCGCATACTATAAAGTGTGACTTAACGGATACGGTGGTATTGTATAAGTATAGGATAATGTATACTACTATAGTGGTTTTATTTCTACTATATATATACTGTTGGATATATGTTAATATATTAATATTATAGATATTAGTATGGCTACCAATTTTACTAGATTTTCTAATATATAAAATGTCGTACATGTAAAACTGCAGTTTTAAGTTAATAAATTAAATAGTTTTATGCATTTACATTATAAATTACATTAGGCATGTTATATAATGTAAATGTGTTATGTTGTAAAGAATTTATATTATTTTAATAAATATTGTACTTTAGTCTAAATATTAAATAATACACCAGCATTAATTTATCAAACTAAAAAAAACTACAATTTAAGTGATTTTTTAATACAAATATAAAATGAACTTGTGTAAATATATTTCAGATTTGCATAATTTATAAATTACCTTTTTCATGGATTTAAATAATATATGTAATTAAAACATGCATATACAATGTATATTATACATATGCTTAATTGTCTATGAATATATTCTTTATACACATACATTAATGTTATATAGTATACAATGCATACTATGTAACATAGTACAAGTATGCATATATTTTGTATCTATAATATTCATAACTAAATGAATATGTTAATATAAGTAACGCGGTATACCGGTCACATAGTACTTGTAATGTATAGTATAGAAATGTATACTAAATGAATCTGATGTTTAAAATACAATAAATGTATAACAATTAAAATACATATTTAAATCATTTAGATATAACATGTCAAATAATTTACAAATATACATTTTTCGATTAATTTTTACTGTATTTAAATTCGGATAACCTATTTTATGGTTATTACCTCACACCTTTCCGTCGTTAAAGTCACATACATTACGTAATAATCTATTATCATTATGTGTACGCTTCTAACATGTAACAAATACACACGTATACTACCCATTGTGTACGGTAATCCGTGTACAGTAAACACCCTATAGCATAACCCTTATAATACTACTGAAATATACTCTATATCCGTATATATCTATTGTATATATATATATATATATATATATATATATATATATATATATATATATATATACAATAGATATCGGGTTACCCATTGTTTCACATCGTATAACAATGGTAAATAGTGATGCATCACCCGAAGAACAATGTGATTAATCAACTGAGCTATATGATAATTGTGCCGTGTGCCGTGTGGGGTATACTCTTTATAAGGGTGCGACCATCCAGCAATAAGCACGTGCTACAACGTCTATCTAGTAACGTATAGGTTACATCACACCCTCGACCCATACATTCACCCTCACACTAGCACCCCACACCTACACCCTCCCCCACATACACACACACACACACGTATCCTGACCGAGTTTTGTGATCAAAGCAACGAAAATATCCACATCTGCTTAATAATAATGGTTTTGGATATTAGTGCAGGTATCTAAATATAAGAATTTATATTTATATATATATATCAATATATTAAAAAATATATATTTATGTATATAAATAAGTATACAACATATATATATATATATAAATATATATATACATATATATCAATACAAATATACTTACTGCACTACAGGCGTAGACTGTGGCTACCGCATGTGTAACGCATTAGTGTCGTGTTACCCCCTAATCGCACGGCGCGTGTAACCGATACGGAAGTGCTGGTCGCTAGCCCTATTGTTAACCCCATTGTTAGCTCACCCCACCCACCCACACCCTCGCTTCGGTAATAAAGAAACGAGGCGGGTAAACGGCGGCCTGGTTGAAATAAGCGCGCGCGAGAGATCGAACAGCTCCCAACGAGATAACGTTGGAAAGTGAACGTCGCTTCTTCGATCTCGCGCGTTATCACCCTTTCTCGCGTTCTATCGTCGTTTCTCGCGCTCTCTCGTTGTTTATTGAACTCTCGCGCTCTTTCACTGGCGTTCCGGGGATATCGTATACCTCCTCTATAATACAGGTATATATATATGTGTGTGCGCGTGTGTGTGATATAGCTATCACCGGTGTTATAGACGACGTACTCAAGCGTCGCCGCTAGAACAATTATGAGTTATTAGTGAGTTATCATCACGTGTTATCTCTCTCGGCGTGTATCCGGTGTTTGTGTGTGTTGTGTGTGAACTATGGCCTAGTTATGTGTGTGGCGGCGCACGGCGGATTAGTGACAACAATGGCGACAGTTGCGTAATACCGGATAATAAGTGTGCGACCTCGTGATATTGTGGTTTTATATTATAGGTATATGCCATATATATATTCACATATATGCCATATAACACTTGCCATCGCTACTAAACCCGCACAGTGGTGCGCACACCGATATTAACCCCAAGCGCCCCCTCCCGCCACAGAACTCTCCCCCTCCGCCTCTACGTCGTCATCAGCGGACGGTGGTCTGAGCTTCGTGCGGCTGCACTACTCCAGTATACAGCATATCTACAACGGTCAACTGGTCAGATTCGACTGCAGGTTCGCCCAGAGGTCGGGTTCTAAAGCCACGGTCACCTGGTACAAGGACGGAGCGCTCTTCACGCCTCGGAAGACAAAGGTCAGCTGCGAAGTAGTGTAATGTCGTGTAGGTCGATTGTCTCATGTCTCGTATATACGTTTAACGATGGGTTAATCGACCTTTCATGCTATAATGAATGTCCACTTATATGCATAACCATACTGTATATACACAACTATATATATATATATATATATATATATATATATGTATTGCTTATAAGTATTTTTAAGTAGTTTTACATACATTTCTCTTCTACTACTACTACTACTACTACTCCTAACCCCCACCTCCACCACTACTAACCCCCACCCCGCCCCTACTACCCACAGCATAGGAAGAGGAAGCTAGGCAAGTTGACGATAAGGAAGCTGATCTACAGCGATAGCGCCACTTACAAGTGCGTGGTGCGTAACGCTCGAGGTTCTATCTCACGCTACTTCGTTCTCGACGTCAGAGGTTAGCATACGTCTACCTAATCATCTCGTAGTTAGAATAAGTCTACCTAATCCTCATGTAGTTATAATGTCTACCTAATCATCTCGTAGTTATAATGTCTACCTAATCCTCTCGTAGTTATAATACGTCTACATAATCATCTCGTAGTTATAATGTCTACCTAATCCTCTCGTAGTTATAATACGTCTACCTAATCATCTCGTAGTTATAATGTCTACCTAATTATCTCGTAGTTATAATGTCTACCTAATCCTCTCGTAGTTGTCGTGCTAGGTTAAAATATGTCTACCTAATCATATCGTAGTTGTTGTGATATGTTATAATGTCTACCTAATAACCTGAATGTTCGTAGTGTATACAGATACATAACTAGAAAATAGAAACAACTATAGTATTGTGCACCTAAGTAATGTGCACCTAAGTATGCTATACCAATACTATTAAGTGTGTATGGTATGTTAAATAGATACCCACATGACCCATTATGCAATACACGTTACGCAATAAAATGTGTAACAAATGATACATGACGTAATAATATACATTAACTCATGCATCATTATTAACCCATGTTTCGTAACACTATTTTACGGAAGATATTTTCGTTACTATTTCGGACAGTAAATGTATAGATAAATATTATTGTTATTTAGATCGTAAATATTATTGTTTTTTATATTTTGTACACTCCTTTAGATTGAAAACGTAAATAAATTAATGAAATATTATACGATCTTCGATAAATGTATTCGGATATCGCTATCAGCCCACTACTTATTGTATAACAGCGAACTACTATGTGGTCGGTTGATGGGTTTACGTAACAATTTGTAGTTATCAATTTAGTTAATTAGATTTAATTTAATTCCTTCATTATTGCTGAATCCGACATTTGTACACACGTACTCATTGAAATCATACTGTTTCACACGTACACTTGGAACCATTTCTAAATAATATTTGCTTAGATATCGTTGGGAAGGTTGTCGATAACTAGTGTGTGTATGTTATAGCGGAATATGAAATTGTCGAAGATTATAAACATGATATCTTCGTGAAATAGTGGAATAAATTTATGAATTTCTGATTAATTCGCGTAAAATTTATATTATAAATATATGTACTTTGTAATTTTT
This sequence comes from Osedax fenrisi, assembly GCA_964019155.1. Lineage (NCBI taxonomy): Eukaryota > Metazoa > Annelida > Polychaeta > Sabellida > Siboglinidae > Osedax > Osedax fenrisi. The sequence continues at coordinate 104,372,519 of OZ025239.1, forward strand.
AATCAGTCGAAATAAATATAATTCCATTATTTATGGATGTTTCATAAAGTAATTATTGAATACAAATACTATACATTAGTGGTGTATAACTTGATAACTACTTTAGTACTATTATTATAGAAACAGAGAAGTCTTCAGTTGTTAATTATCTTAGTATCATTACATTATGCTAATATATTATTTATGCTGTGATGAATTAATCTATCTCTTCGATATTTAATTATAAATTCTATTTTCTGGGTTTTCTATTTTTAAATCTCTAAATGCGCAATCTCATTAAAATAAGCGATCATCTCTCGAATTTAATGAGCTAGTAATTGAGTTTTATGTTTTAGTTAATTTTGTATTGATGTGAAAGTTAATTTATTATAATTACATTGTAACATCTGTAAGTTCGATATACATGAAGCTTGATATACATGAAGCTTGAGATACATACTGGAAAATATATAGTATACAATGGACAATGTCAAAACTTCACTATTACCATAGTTTGTGTTACTATATCTTTCTTTATCATCTCATGAACAGGTCATACCTTTAATATATACTAAAATTTTATTTTCGTGTGATATTTTATAATTAGAATTTACTCATTAAAATATAAAATTAACTAAAAATAAATACTCTTACTTTATGGAGTTATATCGTAAATACGGGTTTATATGATGCACTATAATCTAATTAACATACACATATAACACACACATTAACATATACATACACATTCACCTAACACCCACATGCGCGTGTTTACATCTACACCCCGATATTAATGATATGCATAACCGGGTGGGGGTGGGGGTGCGGGGGTTGATTAACATCACGTGTATATTATGTAACAATACATCATCATCATCGCGTGCAGACTACCTGTATAGAGTCGGCGGGGCTGGGGGTGGGGGGGTGTTCTAATTTGCATACGCAGCGCCACATGAGCGGCACTTACTAGTGGAACCTGTCACGTGACGAGCTTTACACTGTGTTTACATTGATTAATTACGATGAAGGTGGACGCTTTCGTTGCGTCTATCTCTCTAACAAGGCATGGCAATGTGTACGATTAATGTAACTTACTCGTAACCACACGTGTGCGTGTGTGTGTGTGTGTGGGTGTGTGTGTGTGCGTGTGTGGGTGTGTGGGTGTGTGAATATAAGTGTGTGTGGGTAAGTGTGTGTGTGTTTGCAAATGCGTGTGTGATTTATCTCAACGGAACCACTTATTAAACTACTTGTCTGGAATTAGTATTTAACTAACTCAGAAATTCCTATATTATATCTATGTATATATTGACTATAGAAAATTCAGATACAATATAGAAGTCTTAATATGAACACATTTGAGAGTAAAATAAAAATAATAAGTGTGATAAATTTTAATTTATTCAAAAGAATTATTCTACTTTATTTAATATATATAAATATATATATAACTATATATTATTTAGTATCCCCTTAAATATTACATAATAAATAGACTATTATTCTACTTTCAGTGCGACTACCATTCGGACCTCCGATCTTCAAGATTATTCCGGATAACATAACCACTTTCGTCGGCGAAGAAATCGTTCTGAAATGCGACGCAATAAGTTCCGAGTCGGTTAGTCCATTGAAGGTTATGTCCTTGGCATTTTCTATTCCTAACTTGTATGATATGTAACATACTTGGAGATATACATTAACACCCCCATTAACTGTAATACACCCCCATTAACTATAATACACCCCCACATGATACTTTCTCATAACTTAATGGATACTAAACTTGACAACTACAGCTCATTACAAACTGGGAAACTCCCACTAGCTGTGTATCTTATGCATTCATTTACATTATTTAATGCATACACTAATATAACTATTATAAATAATATCACTATTATTCAGTATTATTTCTTATTTCAACAGTTTTCGTTGATTTGGTACAAGAAGTTCCAGAACGGATCTCATCCGTACATAGAGGAAGTTCACGAGAAGGTAGTTTTGTTAACCATCGCGTAACCTATCTTATTGTACAATAGTTTTAGTTGGGTGTTATTAGTGAGATATATAGGGAGAAATGTAATATGTAACATATATTTTATCTTTTTAATTTTGAAATTTTTTTAAATTTATAAATATAAAATAACCGGATAGCTGAATATTTCAATCCGACTTATATAAAATCAATTAATACGATGTTAATATTTAAAAATATAAAATATATTAATTATATTATATTTAGAAAATAATAATAATAATATTATTAATTTTAATTTCTATATGCGAGTTTTATAATCGTTATATACACTTCCAATCACTATTATCCTTTGAACTTTTAACTTCTATAGTTCTATAGTTCCATAGATATGGTCATATGTTTATGTATATGTATCACCTTCATACATACAAGCATATACCTAGATCACACTCTTAGTGAGACTGACATCCTAGAGTCTTTAATAGACACGCCTCCCTTCAATAAACACCTAGACACGCCCCTCCCCGCCCCTCACTAACAAGTAGACACGCCCCCTAATCTAGTACATAAGGACCGAGAACGGAATCCTAGAGTTAGTCATTAAATCGGCGACCTTGAACGACACCGGAGAATATTACTGCAGGTCGAGTAACATTTACGGAATCAACATCCGCATTTCGTACGTCATCGTTAAAGGTCAGTATCTCACACCCCGACGGTTAATATATCACACCCCAATGGTCAATAGCTCACACTTCAGTGGTCGGTAAAACCCACAAATAAAAATCCACTCAAATTTGTATAGCCTATGTATATCGGCTTTGAAATTATTTCTTGCGAATTATAATTCTCATCTTCGAATTACGAGCCCTATAATTAGTAAATGTTCTAAAAATAAATGTAAGCAGCCGATATCAGGCTTAACAATCGTGTCCAATTCGTGCGGCTCGACTCAGACCGTATCGGTCATTATAGAGCTACGCTTTAGGCTACCGTAGTGATTCATTAGTAGGCCTAAGTGCAATGCTGACGGCTCTATTGCACTCCACCACGATGCCTAATTGTGAACATCACCACTGAGGAACCCGAGTGGTCATTACTAGGCAACAGAACTAGGCCATAGTTCTAGACGTTGTTGTTGTTGTCGTCGCATGATTCGTGTAGTGTGTAACCTATCGTAAGTGTACATCAGTGTGTGTTTCTCTATACACCATAGGTTGCCAACCCATGAGCCAAACTTGGGTCATTTGGTTTTTTGTTTGGGTCATGAGCCAATTATTAATTTAAAAATGTGTTTTCCTCAAATTTTAATTTTAAAAAAAGGTTCCTATATAATAATTTAATACTAATCTATTAAAAAATCAAAAAAAATCAAATTTGTCATTATGTCATGTTATATTTTGTAACTAATTATCAAAAAAATGTTTAGATAAATGATTTAGCAACGCATGTCAACCATTTTATGAATCGTGCGAACACACTATCTTAGTTTCACTATACAGTACACGCATTGTTCCGGCAGGCTGCTAGCTATAAATTAATTCAGACTCGTCAATTTACTTATTGTAAAACTTTACGGATTTATCGTGTTGTAGCATACCCCGCCCCCCCCCCCCAGCTATCCCATCATACCCCGCTATCCCACCCCCCCCGCTATTCCATCACACCGCACTCCCCCGTTAACCCATCACACCCCCCCCACCCCACCCCATGTGTATTCATCGTCGTACATTACAGCTGGTTCAGCGAGTCTACCCTTGACCGTGTGGGATGCGAGGACGATACTGAAATCTGGCAGGTGGTACATAATGGCCGTCTGTCTAGTGCTGCCTCTACTGGTACGTGTGACCTTCACGTGTGTGTGTGTGTGTGTGTGACCTTCTTTATTTGTCTCTCATTCATTATATTCATTATTATTGCCTATAATATCTCCAAGTATAAATTCGCGTGTATTCGTTGATGTTACATCCCTAGCTATATCGAACCTCCACGATATTGAGTGTAGGACATATGTCCCCTAGCTATATCGAACCTCCATGATATTAAGTTTAGGACATATGTCCCCTAGCTATATCGAACCTCCCTGATATTGAGTGTAGGACATATGTCCCCTAACAATATCGAACCTCCACGACATCGAGTGTTTCAAGTGTATGACCTCTATCGCAGGTGATCGCCGCCTACTTGACCTCTAGAAGTATGCGCCGCAATCGTCTACAGAAACACGACCGTCTGAAGACAGTGGATCAGAACAACCCCCTTTACGCCCTACTGCCCACTGGTCAAGGTCTACTGTTGCCCATCGAGGATAAGTGGATCATACAACGGCAAAAGTTAGTAAACTAGTCGCCATAAGTAAACACTCTTCAACCAATCATATTAAAGATAATAAATGTAATGGAGGATATGTAGGTACTGACAGATTAATGATACAATACAACTTGTTACAACTGGTTACAACTGGTTACAAATGGTTACATACTACACAAACAGTTACTTAGTATTACCAACACAGGACTCTACATTTGGGTGTGATATTGTAGTATGGATAATTAGACATATGGACGTATATCATTGTATCAACTGTCCTGTCTCACACTCTTAGTGATTGTAGTCACGCTGTCCCATTAGTAGTGATTAGTAAGCCAATGATGACTAACTAATGATGACTAACTAATTATCACCAACTAATGATGACTAACTAATGATGACTAACCGATGATGACTCACCAATGACTAACGAATGTTACAGTATTGAGCTGGGCGAAGTTCTAGGCGAAGGTGCATTCGGAGTAGTGCGCAAAGCGAAGATGATAGACATCGACTATCTGAGCGTGGCGGTGAAAATGTTGAAAGGTTTGAACACTTGCTAAATTCATCTTAGTAGTAGGGTAAGGTCACTGTGTGGTATCTTGTTGTAGTTATTGTATGCAGATATTGTATTTACCCGATTGCGAGTGTCAACAATATTGCCAATAATAATCAGAATATCAGAATATAATACGAGCATCGGAGTGTAAAAACCATCCACCGTTATATATATATATATATACATTATTTCAAAGAAATATAGTTGGTAAAACTATAATGTATAGATACACCTGTACATATAACTTCATGGTACTTTATTTTTTGCTAGCATACTATTTACACATAACACTTTCACGTCAATAACCACTTTCAAATATAAACTCAAGGAGCTATTTAAACGTTCCCCACTAAAATACCACTTATCTAACCCTCTTTGAAATGTAATCGTGTTATTATATTATTATTATATTATTATTATATTTAAGAATGTTATTTTATTATATTATTTTTACGGATGATCGTTAAATCATCCGGGAACCCACACCTGTAAACAGTAAAACACATTGTAGAATGTTATATTAATCTTTGTGTATAAATAAATACTATTACTACTACTACTACTACTACATCTGTTTATACAGTCTGTTTACATTTATCATACCTCACTATTCGCACAGAGAACGCCCAGGAGTTAGACCTACAGGACCTAGTCGAGGAGATTAAGACCCTAGTGAAGATAGGTCGACACAGGAACGTCATAGGCTTCATGGGCGCCTGCTGTAATAATGGTTCGTTAACCCCCCCCCCCCCACTTCTGTAATAATGGTTGGTTACCCCCACGCCCCCCACTTCTGCTGTAACAATGGCTTGTTACGATGTTTCGATATGTACCCATGCCATTACCGTCAATACATAGTAATAAAATGTGTGCCGTCCTCGATAGTACCTATATCATGTCCTTTGTAGCACATATGTCCTGTCCTTGATAATACATATGTCCTATTTCTAATAAAATTCGGTCTACAGACGATGATAAATTGTCTCGTGTACCATCACCCGATCGCCCCCTCGCCTCACATCACCCTCACCCTAACCTGTAGGTCCTCTACTGGTAATAATGGAGTACGCGAGTGAGGGAAACCTGCGCGACTACCTCAAGATAAGACGCCCTACGCCCTACTCGAACTCCGCCGTGCAGACCCTCAATAATCGTAAACTCGTCGACTTCTCGTACCAGATAGCCTGCGGAATGCAGTACCTGGCGGGCAAGAATGTGAGTACGGTGTAAGCCATCCTTATTATCGATGTAAATAAACCTTATAATCGGTGTATATAGGTTTTATTATCGGTGTACTCCAACCTAACTATCAGTTTCAGTAGCATGCACACGTTACTACCGTACTGTACATTTCAATATAATAGTTTAGATGTTTAAATAATAGTAACACAAAATTCTAAAATGTTATCAAATAATGTTAAAAAAAAAAATTATAATAAAAGCTATTTCTTCAATATTTTACTGAAAATTAAAATAGAAGGAGTATTGTCACCAGAGAGGTTTGAGCTTATACCTCGTACACGTGAACTAGTCTCTTATATCTACGCAGTCACCCCCTTACCCCATCACACCCCCTCACAACCCCGCCCCGCCCCACAGATAATACATCGAGACCTAGCGTGTCGTAACCTGCTGCTCAGCTCTAACGACGACGTGAAGATCGCAGACTTCGGTCTGACGCGGCACCTGGTCGAGCAAGACTACTACCGCAAGAACACCGATGTTAGTCGTCCTCGTCGTAACTCTTTCTCTAGCCGGCGCCTGGCATTTTATTATAATACATATTATATAACATTTTATCATAATAACTTGAATTGATTTTTTTAATTAATTTCTAATTAATTTTTATTATAACTCGAATCGAAAAGTTTTTAACGAACAAATTACAAAACAATTGTCAAGAGTTTACTAACCGCTAAACGGGAGAGAGTATGAAACGCATAGGTTATGAACCTATACGTGTTGTTTTAATAATTTGCTCGTTAAAAAACTTTTCGATTCGAGTTATAATAAAAATTAATTAAATTAATTAATGTAAACGTAAAGTTAACAAACTTAATTATTCTGACGTTGTTTACGTCGTATGCGCGTAATTCGTTCTTCGCGACCGACTATCGTTTTTGTATTAAAGCGTGAATAATCTCACCATGATTAATTAGTCGTACACTCTGTAACGCATGCATCAAGTGCGCATACTACAGTCGTGTAAGTGAGGAGGTCATCACCCTTACCCTATATTTACGTGTTTGTGTTAAATTAGCATTTAATTAGCGGTCCTATTTTCATAATTCGTCATTGAACCATATACGATGGTTAAATATAAATTTGTCAATAATTAAAATTAAAATCACAGAAATTATAATAACCTTAGTAAGTAATAATAATAATATAATAATAGTATAGTAGTATAATAGTATAGTATATATAATAATTGGAAGACATTTTTGTTGTTTATTCTTTTGTTGTCTATATTATCTGCGCGCATCACGTTCCTCCTACCAACAACTTTAGTATAATATCATCTATCGTGGTCACCCGTTAACACAATGAAACCACCACCGATTATAGGGCCGACTACCCGTGAAGTGGATGTCTCCGGAGTCTTTGTTCGACAGGAAGTACACGATACAGAGCGACGTGTTAGTAGTCATGTGATCTTGTACAAAGATGTACGCACTTCACTCTCTATGAACTATGTAACGTCGATATATTATTCTACCTTTACTTTTTATTAATGTACGTAATACTTAATATATAGTTCAAGATTTATAGAGATACTCTATGTATTAAATTAAATCTAATATAATATATTTTATGGATACGAAGATAATATAAATTACCACTTATGATAAATGGTTACTGTGTAAATTATATATAGATTATATATGTATAGAATATAATATAATATATATAAAAGATGTATCATTTAAAGAAGGACTTCGCTTATTATAATTATATTACATATACTATAATCAATATATATATATATATATATATATATATATATGAAGGCTATATATATGGCTAAGGCGTCAGAAACACAAGAAGTAGGACACGGGTTCGACCCTGGTCCGGACCATTAATTAATTTTATAAAATGGGTCTTAAAATATTATTTAGAAGTGATCATATATAATTGTGTATAAATAAATGATCGGCTCTCGTTAAAACCATGGATGCCTTAACATGAGAGCGGCTTCGAAGGGACATTAGAGCCATACATGGTTATAAATGAAAACTTCATCTAAGTTCCTGGATGGGATGAAAGGACTCCACCAAATAAAAATAACAATAACAACAATATATATATATATATATATATATATATATATATATATATATACACATACATACATACATATATACATACACACATGCATACATACATACATACATACATACATACATATATGTATACAATGTATATTATACATATATATTTATATTAATGAACACCTAGATTAATTCACACGAATACACACAATTCGCAAAAGCTAATTACAATTAAACACCAGCATAACGATATCGTGGTCAACAGGTGGTCGTTCGGCATCGTACTGTGGGAGATCTTCTCTTACGGGGGCAACCCTTACCCTTCGGTTCCGATGCAGTCTCTGTTCGGGCTCATCAGGGACGGACATCGCATGGACTCACCCTTCAATTGTCCCGTTGAAATGTTATTACTCAATAATCGATACTTTACGCTCGTTCGCTAATGGCATCGATACGATAGATATGTGTATTAGTTATTATAGTTAATTAGAGAAATATATATATATATATGGAATAGAATTGAATATATGATGTCATGTCAAGTTTAATTGTCCATTCATTATTTTACTTTTTTGTACTTAATGCGGACTTCACAACGACATATATCATCTGAACTTGCAACGATCTATTCCGATTGGAAGTTCCGATGACATTTTCATGTAGTCAAAGTTATCGGAACTTCTGATTGGTAATCAAATATTTTAGATAATTTTCTAACGACATCCAATGATATATATAGATAGTTTTATCTACTTAGCCATGTAATTATAAGCTCAGTATTCTAAATAATCATCGGAACCAATATATGTAGTAGTGTGAAGTCCGCTCTAAACTAGGACCTCTTTTCTCATTATATTCAAACATAAATATAAATGCATTACTTTTCACGTTTCATGCTACAATCACAATGTCACATCAGTGTCCCCTCAGTGTCACCTCAGTGTTACATAACCCTCATCGACACCCCCACCCCCATTAGATACCAGGTGATGCTACAGTGCTGGAAGTACGAGGCGAAGGATAGACCTAACTTTGCGCTGATCAAAGACAAAATAATCGCGCTGGATGAAATACATTCGGTTAGTTTATAAGTTTAGTGGTAATAGTAGTCACTAGGAGGCGATAGTTGTCACTAAGAGGCGATAGTTGTCACTAGGAAGTGATAGTAGCTATACCACTGTATTTAATAACATAAAAAAGTTGTAATATCCTTATTATATTCATGCTAGTTTACTTATTTTAAGGATATATTGTAGTATTCAAGTATCGAAACAAATAATTGTTTAAAATTTGTTTACCTATTCTTATTCAATTATATATTATTATTTATAAATTATATTTTATATGAAATTTTCACTTTCATTTATATCAAATTTCCATTTACTTTATAAATATTATAAAAATAATATCTTATACAAGTAATTAAATAAAAATTATTACAATTATTAAATAATAAATAAATTTACTAATTATTCTATTATCATATGCTTCAATATTTTTATTTTCATTATATTTTCGATCACTATATATTTATACTATATACTCTATTACTATATATTTATACATATCTTATTTATTTGTATATATATATATATATATTGATATTCCCTATTGTCTCTATATTGAAGGAGGCTTTGATAATATATATATATATATATATATAAATGTGTATATTTTGTGTAATATGTGTGTGGTCATATTTTTATTTTTATTTAAAAATGTAATATGTATGTAATTGATAATATTTGTATATACATATAATAACTTATATAAATCTATTTATTATTGACACTATATAATATGTGGGTATAATAGCAAGTCCTTAACAATACTATTGTAAACAATAATACATTTATTTCTTATTATGTTTTATATATATTAATATATTGTAATATTGAAATAAATATTTAGTTTCGCTTTTTCAGAATAATTATTTTCTGCCATTCACTGGCATTCATAATATATTAGGTTCATAATGTATGAGATATCATAATATACGGTACATAAGATTTATGGTTCATTAGCCTTATGATTTATAAGATAATCATTCAATTTACATATGTGTATACATTTAATTATGTACAAGCTATTTTATGTGTAAAATTCGATCATCTTATAAAATATAATATTCAAATTTCAAAATAGCGAAAAATAATCTGAATGACAATCTATAGCTAAATAGAGATATTGTTATGTACTTTATGTGTTATGAACTATTATATGTTGAGCTAAATATGTCTAGTGGTTAAGTATCTTAAATAGTTTATGTATTGAAATGTTTGTACTATTCCAAAAATTATACCAGTTATTATTTTATAATATACCTATATATGTTCTACGTATTTAAACATAAACAAACTTGACTGCATGAAGTTTTGAACTTTTTTAAGTAAGAAAATATTAAATAGAAATTTATCATCATAATTATTACAGAATACTAATTATATTTAATTCGCGCTTAATATCACTAGTATTAGCGATCTATTAATTAACTCTCCCCCGCACGCCCGACACTAATGAGCCCCGCCCCGCTAGGAATACCTAGACCTAACGGTGTACCGAGACCAGTCCGAAGACCTACCTCTACTGACCGCCGAACATGACACTCAGGGGGAGCTGACTCGAGCTCAGCGACGCAGCGACTCGCAGTACAGTTCGCTGGACACGTTCTCGCAGAGATCGTCCGTCGGGTCCATCAATATAGGCTCCTCCCCCTTTCTCGTAGGCTCCTCCCCCTTTCTCGTCGGCTCCTCCTCCTTGGCGTAGGCTCCCACCCCTTTCTCGTCGGCTCCTCCTCCTTGGCGTAGGCTCCCGCCCCTCTATATAGGTTCCAGCCCCGTCCTCGTCTTGATCTCCAGTGATAGTGGCTATTTAAAAGACTCCCGCGAGCCCCCGTTGAACGTCACCCCCCCATGGAACCCTTGTTTTACGCCCATTCTAAGCGATACCCCATTCCTTCTCACGTATCGTTCCCAAGATCTCATCCAACAGTCGCGATGTTTCGCGCGACATAATTCATTTTGTATATAGAAATTTCACATATATATATATTATATATGTATGTATATAATTATCTTATTTTATATTATCCTATTTTGTACATATTGATGAACCAAATAATAAAACGTATTATTTCCTTACAAATTTAATTTATATAATGAAATCGAGGAGGGGTCGTGGTTTTGTACATAAATAATATCGCTCTCTTCCGCTTACATCTCGGCATTCGTATATACAACAATAGGGCTCGCTAGTAGTAGTCGTAGTAGTCGTAATAGTAGTAGTAATAGCAGTAGTAGCAGTAGTAGTGGTAGTAGTAGTCGATAATAATAATAATAATGAATTAATAGTAAATGATCGTAGTAGTAATAATGTAATAGTGATCGTAATAGTAAATCGTATTGGGGTGACGCTCGTCACTGGAATTGTAACTGAATAGTAATAATACGTGATGTGGGCGGTGAAACATCGTTAACGGCAACGTCGGGTCACCGTATCCATAGCAACGCCGCCATTACCGTCGTCGCTAACGATAGAGCGGTCGATGCGTGACATCCGGAGGCAGCGGTTGACGCAGCAGCAGCGGCTCCCGCAGCGGATTTGTGAGACTCGCGCGTTATCGACCTGTAGTGCATGTCGTTGTCGGAGAGGGGTTTCATCGGAGGCGGGTCGGAGGTCACCGGTTGTCGCGACGACGGCTGAGGCGGGGGCGTGTGGCCGGTTCTCTTGTGGCACTCTGCGGGCGGGGTGGGGGCGTAGAGTTAGCGACGATTACGCGTAGTGATTAATGAATGAGGGGGGCTAGGTTTGTTTTAGTAAGAGTTATTTCATCACGTATAGGAATGTAGGTGAAGTTTTGTTAATTATAAGTAAATGGGTGTAATATCCCTTCGAAGCCGCTCTCGTTTTAAAGCATCCAGGTTTAACGAGAACCGATCTTTTATATATACAATTATATAAGATGCCTTAAAATATTATTTATGATATATTTCAATAGTCCGGCGGACTGAGATTAAACTCACTTGACTAATAGTGACTCAATACCATCAATATAGAGAAAGGTGAATCACCCAATGCATGTAAAATATAGATAAGCGAATGGCACTCTTCTCGATAAATTAACATGTCATCAGTAATTTTGATTGTGTATTAGTCGAATATTATTTATATATGTCGAATTTTAAAATAGTAGGATTTTCGCGAAATAAATAGAATCGACTTCTATCTATATCTATAGATTTAGATCATATATCTCAATAAAATAGTAAGATACATTCAATTAAAATTCATTTAGCTACTAAAATTTGAATACCAATAGTATACATAAACTAATATGAATAATGAACATTTATTATATATTATAAGATTTATATAAATTATTTGTTACTATAATTTTAAATTATAAAGATACAACAGATATATGTAAAATATTTTTAATTTTACGTCAGCATTCGTAATCAAACGGGGGCATATTCTCCATTTAATATACAGAACATTATTTAATGAATACGATTATTTCACCAATACATTGAAATATCTCACATTTTTAGAGACAAATAAAAGTGTCATGGACAAATTTAGAAAGATATATCATAGAGTGAAAAGCTTATGAATGCATATGAATTACGACCATTACTCGAGTAAGTCATTGAAACTCTATAGAAAATATCTAAATAAGATATAACAGTAGCAATAATTACCTTTTCGTTTATGAAATTTGTAATGCATCGACTTAAGAGGTGCTGCGGTTTTCTGTTTATATCTCCTCAGGGTGGAGATATGCCATATCGACTTCATCTTCTTTATTCTCTGAAATGTGTACTCAACGTTAATCAGCAGGTAATAGGTTATAATGGGCGATGGATGCGATCATAGTGTATCATTCATCAGACACATAAGTATCTCATATTCATTTACAGAATAATATTTGTTTTATTATCATTATTATTAATATTTGTTTTACTATTTCTTATTCAGCTACTGTTTGTTATGTGTGACTAGTAGTCACTAACTACCTCATTCAAGAGTCGATCATTACTTATGGATCACGCGTAATCGTATGTTCACTGTAGTAATTGTCAGAAATGAAATAACATACTTTTATTCAGTATATACATTATACATTGTGAAGAAATTTGCATATATATTAATAAATTATTTTCTACAATTTTAGATTTTATGATGTAATGTATTTATTCTATGATATATTTAGAAACAATATTTGTTAAATCATGTATATATAACAAGGTACACTATACATGTATTTTCAACTAAATATATATATGTAATATAAAAATATAAATAAATATATGTATGTATAAATATAAGAAATAATATATAATTTTTATAAATTAATATAATTAAATTAATTTAATGTCAAATACAGTATTATAATATATATATATATATATATATATATATATATATATATATATATATATATATATATATATATATATATATATATATATATACATTACTAGATATCTTATCTAGAATTAAATATTATATTTATTTTTTTAAGTATAATAAATTTGAATATTTAACACACATCTCGAAAAAAAATGTACTTATTATTATTATTATTATTCAAAAATACAGCTAAAACTTTAGGAAGCTATATAAATATAGGCAAAATTCCATAGATACAAATATATCACATAATATCACAAATACATGTATATTTTTGAATTTTAAAATATTTGTATTAGTAAAATCCAGTAACTACTCATTTTCTTCATCTTACCATCATGTAACAATATCGGAACTATATAACTTTTATATATATATATAAATACTATCTACATAATAAAAACAAATTAAAAATCAAATCAAATCATAAGAGATGATGAGATTATAGTAGACCCATTTTTCATTGATAATGTTAATGTACAATTAATAGTATAGATATGCTGATATTAAATATTATTTTAATTTATATTATATAATATTTATTATTTTATCTTAATGCTTCAGAAAAATTCAAAAATAATAAATGCAATATTTATTTGTTTGTCGTAAGGCTAGATCGTTTTAAGTGGACACTTAAACTGGTGTATTTTAAGTGGGTTTCACATTACTCGATAAAGTATAATATTTATAGAATCTTGGAATTTATAAATATTTCGTAAATAATATCATATATATGTTATTTATAGCGGTGCGTTTACGGATATCATTATTGAATAAGAATAATAAGCGAGGAAAACTAACATATGCGTTAAGTTGTTTGGAGTTGTCAGAAGAAGCTAATACATAATAAGCCCCTTTGTGTTTCCAGTTGTAAATGCAATTCATATCTGTCAATCAATGTTTCATGAGATTATCTCTTTTAAATTATAATTAATTTTGTATCTATATTTTAATAATAAATATATATACATATATATTATAAAATATATTTTATAATGTTACATATATAGTTAATATTTATGCCCCAACATAGTAAATACGGAATATAATAATCAACATAATTGTTTAAATAACCATATATATATATGTATATATATTTATAAATAAAGTGTAACTAAATCTACAAACTGAAAGAGGAATGGCAGCTCGAAGACATCGTAATCTGGTTCGCCGTCGAGCATCCGATAACGACCCTATTCCTACATTGGCTGTTCAGTTTTCTATCATCGGTGTAGACGCCTTTAATCTTGTCGCCGCACGATAAGTTATTTCGCGATTTCTTGGAATCTGTGAATACGCGCATATATGTATGTATGAATCGTATGTATGTCGTATATGTATATGTGAATCATACGTGAATGATTGCGTCGTGGGATTGTAATCTTTAAATAATCATTGCATCATCACCGATATTATGTAATCACGAACGCGATATTGTGCGTAGCGATTTAAATATCACGATTTTCAAGTAATGATACAATATTTAAGTTAACTTAAAAAACTAATTTGTTTCGCTGATAATTATCTTCGTTTGTAATAATTGTATTATTTAATATCATTATATCATAAATGCTTACGATTAATTGAATACGCCCCACTATTATAGGGTGCTCGCGAGATCCGTAAAATGGTTGCTATGTCGAATACGGGTTCCGCACGACACCAATATGACATATTCTGTTCTCGCTATAAGTACGTAAAATATAGCAAACCTACATTTTGTAGTGTGAAAACTTTCGCAAGGCAAGTTTAACGCAGCAAACATTTGACACCGCAAGCTTTTTACGGATAATGCGAATACTCTATTATATTACAATCTATTCGTTCGGATTAATGTCTGATTGGTAGAGGCGCTGGAACGATTTTGTATGTAGGGGGGATCAACCAATCAAAATAAATTGTGTGGTAAAAGTGGGGGGGGGGACCGATACATAGGAGGTCCCCCTAGATTTTAAAGTGGGGGGGACATACCCCCCGTCCCCCCTGTCGCAGCGCGCCTACTGATTGGTTGGTGAATAGCGAGTTTCAGCGGATGGAGAACTCTATACGTATCGTTACCTGCGTAGAAGAGGTGACTTTCACTTTCATATTTCACTTTGCGGCAGTCCAGATCCGTTCGCGGGAAAGCGGTTTCGAAAATCGACCAATTGAATTCCATGGCGTATTTGTAAACTTTGCGAATTATCAAACATTTGTATTTGATCGTACTGCAATAGGTATCAATTTATTAACTATACGAAGTACATTGTATATAAACGTGGAGTATGTAAGTATATATATATATATATATATATATATATATATATATATATATATATATATATATATATAAAGAATATAGGTATTGTTGCTTCACTTGCAACTTATTACATCATGGTAGGGAACTGGTAAAGCGTATTTATATTTGATAATATTCCAATTTTATTATTATTAATTATTTTTATTATTTTTCATATGTATATATATATTGATATTCAGTATTATATATATAGCAATTAATATAATATATATATAGATATGAAATCAATAAATTTAATATTAGTGCATTAGATAAGCTTATATAAAAATCAATCATTTTAGCTATTATTGTATCTATTGATATTATTTCTGAAATTAAATGAATTATTAATTAAAAATCTAAATATTAATTCACCATTGTATATATATATATATAAATATATATACAATATATTTAATGGTATACTGTAATCATGGTAACCAATCGATCGACCAATGAAGGAAAAAGAAAGAAAATAACTATTATTTGTTGTTACTATAATCAAATAGATCCCATCAATAATATGTATCTATCTATCTATATAGCGTGAGAATATATTTATATTTTATTTTGGTGGAGTCCTTTCATCCCATCCAGGAACATAAGTAAAGTTTTCGTTTATAACCAAATGGCTCTAATATCCCTACGAAGCCGCTCTCATGTTAAGGAATCTATAGTTTTAACGAAAGCTGATCATATTGTACACAAGATCACGATATAGCGTAACTATCAGGCGTAAGATGGGCGTTATGTAACCATCCACTCTTTAGTTCGGCTAGCAAGACGTGTCGATGATGTTTGTTGTTGTTGTTGTTGTTGTTGTTGTTGTCGAGGTCGGCGTAGTTCTTAACGAAGCGAATCCTCGCCGTCCAAGCTTCACCGCCGTCCGTGTAGTTGTAGGCCGTATCTCCTATCTTCACTATGGACGAGGTGGCGTCCAACGACCTCCAGCGTAGCACTCGACTCATGAAGGTCGGGTAGTCGACGTGAGACGGGGCTTTCTCTGCGCACGGCGGGGCGGGCCGGGGTTATTATTGTTATTTTGGTGGGGTTTTTGTTTTAATTTCTTACATTACATCCCCGAAGTTAGACGCAGTCTATTTACTTATAACCAAATAGCTCTAATGTCCCTTCTATTCGTATGTAAGGGGTTATGTGACGTGGCGAGGGGTGGTAGGGTTGGGGGTGTGATGATGTTATGTGGCGGGGCGCGAGGGAGGTGATATCGTTTTATTGCGTGCTATAATAAATTCGTTTACTATTTTACAATTTCGTCGTGTGGAATATTCTAATATTAATGCTTCTATTAATGAATTATATTATACTATATTTCCTACGATATTATTACGTGACCAGTAGAGACTAAAATTAAATATATCGAAATATTTTCATAACATCAATCATCGAAGTTAAAAGTAATTCCTCTACTATTGTGTAATAACAGTGATACGTTGTGAACTTTAGTCTACTTGTTGATTTTAGTGAACTTTAGTCTATATGTTGTAATTAGTGATTCAGTGATATCGAAGAGTTGGATTATGTACAGTGCTGGGCATTGAGGTGACACTATGTAGTGTGATTGACAGTACTGGCTTTTATTTCAAATGCCGAAATAAATGTGACTGAGATTGTACGAATACGATTAAATGTTTAATAAATTGCTAGTGCAAGTGCTATTTGAATACAATTGCATAGAGAGATAGATCGAGTGCGAGTTATATATAATAGTTGCTCAACTTTGGTATAATGATAGTGGCTTCCAAGAGATCTAAGGTTATAAGCTATAAGGTTATAAGCTCTAAGGTTATAAGCTCTAAGGGTATAAGCTCTAAGATGATAAGGTATAAGGGTATAAGCTCTAAAGGTATAAGCTCTACGTTGATAAGATATAAGGGTATAAGCTCTAAGGGTATTAGGTCTAAGATGATAAGGTATAAGGGTATAACTCTATAGCCCCTAGTGACTAACTCTTTAGGTACCACATGTCGTATTCGAAGTGATCCCTACACCTCGCGTCTAGGAACACTTTCATCTTGAGCACATCGCCGTCGGTGTAAGAGTATTCCTGAGGGGAGGGAGGTGGTGAGGTGAGGGGTGGGAGGTGAGGGGTGGGGAGGGGTGGTGAGGGGTTGATGGGAGGGGAGGGGTGAGGTGAGGGGTGGGGGTGGAGGGAGGGGAGGGGAGAGGAGAGGGGTGGAGGGATGGGAGGGGGTAATGAGGGGAGGGGTGGTATCACTGTTGTAAAGATTATCTGCAGTCGTTATGAAAGTAGTGGTATTAGGTACAATTGTACTTAAGTGAACTTTTAGTCAGTGATCATTATTGTAATTCAATAACATACTAAATATGCGGAGATGCACATCATCAATTATATATATATATATATATATATATATATATATATGCACATATTGTTATTGTTATTTTGGTGGAGTCCTTTCATCCTATCTAGGGAATTAGATGAAGTGTTTATGGTTTTAACAAGAGCCGATCATTTTTGTATACACAATTATATTAGATCACTTCTAAATAGTATTGTAATACCTATTGTAATGCTACTGATAATGAATGAACACCTACTGCCTGTGCGTCTGATGTCTGATGTCAAGCCAGCTGAGCCACACATCCAGTTTTACAATATATATATATTGGTGACAACAATAGCAAATATAAGCTAAATTACTTTGAAGCCCTTTAGGGGGACAACTTGTATAACTATACTTGTAAATTGACAGACAATTTTTTTTTTCAATTATTCTAATAAATAATACTATTATTATTATTATTATTATTATTATTATTATTATTATTATTATTATTATTATTATTATTATTATTATTATTATTATTATTATTATTATTATTATTATTATTATTATTATTATTATTATTATTATTATTATTATTATTATTATTATTATTATTATTATTATTATTATTATTATTATTATTATTATTATTATTATTATTATTATTATTATTATTATTATTATTATTATTATTATTATTATTATTATTATTATTATTATTATTATTATTATTATTATTATTATTATTATTATTATTATTATTATTATTGTTATTAGATTATGGACATTAGGACGGCATACTAACGGCACATCTGTATGGTATATTTGAATTGCTCAAGTGGATGATCATCTTACTGGTGTGAAGTCTTTTGTAACGTGCTATGCAGGTGATGTTCATCACTGAATTGAGAAGAAGGGGGCGGGGATTATTAATAATATGTTACTATATACTCGCGAGGCGGTGTTTGTGTGGGTGTTAAGTGGGTGTTTATTATAGCCGCGATTGAGATGTGATATGAGAACATTTCGCTGAGGCCATATGCAAGAACATCCGACGCGTTTGATCTATAGAAACATCGCGATTATAATCAAGTGGTTAAAGCGGAGGTCTCGCTTCATTGGCTGCGAATATTCACAACCGTTATTCGCGAATAATAATTATATAATAGTTATTATTCGCAAATAGTGGCGGAGATTATTCGCAGCATGAAATGAGACCTCCGCTTTAACCAATTAAATCATGAACTCAATAAATAGGAAATAGTCGTACGAGTTGGTGGAGTTGGCGGAACAGAGTCTACGAGGAGTATTAAGTGTACAAGTTACACACGCTTACTATGTGTGATAACCTGTTACTTCGTTTGGCCTTTGACAATGCTCTTTCCTCATGATGAATCTGAAATAGTGTGTGAATATGTTTATATTTGATAGCTTAGTTATGACTTAGTAATGATCTCAACTCCGACAGTTGAGTTATAATATTCAATATGTATATATATATATATATATATATATATATATATATATATATATATATATATATATATATATATATATATGTATATATATATATATATATATGTATATTATTACATAATAAAAATAATTAAAGTTATTTTACTGATCATATTGTGTATTTACTTATGTATTATAAATATATATTTTAATAAATATAATTACTTATATATATATATAGCATATGAAATAAACATGACAGATATGAACTAGGCAGGGTGATAGTGAAATTGACATTGAAACTGTGAAATTGACGTGACAGATGTGAAATCGACGTGACATATATGAAATCGACGTGACAGATGTGAAATCGACTAACTTATCTTGGTGACGAGATCCGCACCTCAACATCTGAGAGTTCACGCCGTTATAAGTTCTCGGTGCGCTCGTATCGTAGCTACACTCGGGGGATGTGAAATCTTTAAAGGACATCTCGTAGTCCTCCCAAAAAGGACACTCCACCGATGGTTGTTCTTTCTTTTCATGATCGACTGTAGTGTAGTGTTGTAATGATTAACGCATGACTCATGTACGTATGCTTTACTTGGGCTTATTATTAGGGGCGCTGGAACGATGGTGTGTATGTAGGGGGGACCAACCAATCAAAATAAATGTTGTGGTAAAAGTGGGGCGGGGGACCAATACATAGGAGGTCCGCCTAGATTTTAAAATGGGGGGGACATATCCCTCCCCATCCCTCCTTATTTCAGCGCCCCCATTTATACACGTCTATTCGCACTAAACTACTATGGTACTATATACTAGAGGTGATTAATGAGAAGTGACTAATGATTAAGATGATTCATTATTAAAAAGCAAATACGTAAATTTTATTTATTTTATCTTTTAATAAATTTTTTAATATTTGAATCCACATATTAACATTATATATATTAACAAAAACTACAGAGTAATAATATAAGAATATATATATATATATATATATATATTTAAATATATATTTATAAATTAATATATTATATCATATAAATTATAATAATTATTTTGTATAGGAAAAACTAACTTTTTAATAAATTTAAATTTCTAAATACAAATAATATATCTAAATAATTTATACATGTAAGTTAATTTCAAAATATTCCTATACTGTGTTGATGTATTTCTAGTACAATTCTATTTGTAGGTTACTTATTATAATAATTTTTATGTTTTAAATATAATGAGAACCAATGGAAATAATATTGTATATTGAACAAACTAAAGAAATGAAATTATACCATATAATGATATTTATTATATAATAGTGTTTTATGATCATTATTTTAATAACTCTGAAATATGTTTAATCGTATCAGAACCATTATAAATTAGGGTTCATTGAAATCAAACTAAAGTAAATTAAAATCATTTAACTGAATTATATTAGTACAAGACTGAAGTCTTCTGAATGTAATGATCTCAATAATAATCAGCACATTACTGATTCATTAGTTCTATTTCAACATTAACATATCATTTTGTTATCCTATTTTTATTATTATATCTATAGGAAAAAGTATGCCTATTACTACTACTACTACTACTAGTACTACTATGAATTAACAAGTTATATAATATGACTAACTCCTTAGCAAAGAGAAAAGTTGATTTCTCCCCAAGTTTAATGTACAATCTTCGGTCTTAGATATACAATTACCTGTGGGATAGGTGATGGGGTTGAGTTGTGGTGATGGGGTGGGGGGGGGTAGTAGTGAGGGGTGTTAGTGGTGGTGATGGGGGGTAGTGGTGGTGATGGGGGTAGTGGTGGTGGGGGGTAGTGGTGCTGATGGGGGTAGTGGTGGTGATGGAGGTAGTGGTGGTGGGGGTAGTGGTGCTGATGGGGGGTAGTGGTGGTGATGGGGGGTAGTGATGCTGATGGGGGGTAGTGGTGGTGATGGGGGTAGTGGTGGTGATGGGGGTAGTGGTGGTGGGGGGTAGTGGTGCTGATGGGGGGTAGTGGTGGGGTTAGTGGTTGTGATGGGGGTAGTGGTGGTGATGGGGGGTAGTGATGGGGGTAGTGGTGTGATGGGGGGTAGTGGTGGTGATGGAGTGGGGGTGGTGTTAGTGGTTGTGATGGGGGGTAGTGGTGGTGATGGAGGTAGTGGTGGTGATGGAGGTAGTGGTGGTGGGGGGTAGTGGTGCTGATGGGGGGTAGTGGTGGTGATGGGGGGTAGTGATGGTGGTAGTGATGGTGATGGGGTAGTTATGGTGGTAGTAGTGGTGATGGTAGTGGTGGTGATGGGGGGTAGTGGTGGTGATGGAGGTAGTGGTGGTGGGGGGTAGTGGTGCTGATGGGGGTAGTGGTGGGGGTAGTGGTTGTGATTGGGGGTAGTGGTGGTGATGGGGGGTAGTGGTAGTGATGGAGGTAGTGGTGGTGGGGGGTAGTGGTGCTGATGGGGGTAGTGGTGGGGGTAGTGGTTGTGATGGGGGGTAGTGGTGGTGATGGGGGTAGTGATGCTGATGGGGGGTAGTGGTGGTGATGGGGGTAGTGGTGGTGATGGGGGTAGTGGTGGTGGAGGGTAGTGGTGCTGATGGGGGGTAGTGGTGGGGGTAGTGGTTGTGATGGGGGGTAGTGGTGGTGATGGGGGGTAGTGATGGGGGTAGTGGTGTGATGGGGGTAGTGGTGGTGATGGGGGTAGTGGTGGTGATGGTGGTAGTGGTGGTGATGGTAGTGGTGGTTATGGGGGGTAGTGGTGGTGATGGAGTGGGGGTGGTGTTAGTGGTTGTGATGGGGGGTAGTGGTGGTGATGGAGGTAGTGGTGGTGATGGAGGTAGTGGTGGTGGGGGGTAGTGGTGCTGATGGGGGGTAGTGGTGGTGATGGGGGGTAGTGGTGGTGATGGAGGTAGTGGTGGTGGGGGGTAGTGGTGCTGATGGGGGTAGTGGTGCTGATGGGGGTAGTGGTGGGGGTAGTGGTGGTGATGGGGGGTAGTGATGGTGGTAGTGATGGTGATGGGGTAGTTATGGTGGTAGTAGTGATGATGGTAGTGGTGGTGATGGGGGGTAGTGGTGGTGGTGGTAGTGGTTCTGATGATGGTTCTAGTTATGGTGATGGTTGTGGTAGTGGTTTAGTAATATATACAATATGATGTACTAGTTAAGATATATTTGGGTAATCAGGGTAATCAGTACAGGGTGATCAGTAAATAGGCAATGTATAGTAATCACTGCCTATGTTATTGTGACCTTATCGTGACCTTATTGTTATGTCATTATTGTGATGTCATTATTATTAATTAAATGTAACATTATTGTGATATTATTGTTATGTCATTATTGTAGTCTTATTGTGACATAAGTGTGACATTATTATGATGTAATTATTGTGATGTCATTATAACATATTGTTATTGCGATGACATAACTATGAGATAACAGGATAGCGTGACAGTGGGGAGACAAGAGTGTGATTGTGGCGTAACTTTTCTTGTATTCGATGAGGTTTGTGTCCATAATCTTGAAGGCGAAGCAAACTTTGCAGTCCCACTTCGTTCCGCTGTGAATCATTGAGGATTCATTAGTGTCACCGTTAGTAGGTCACCGTTAGTAGGTCACCGTTAGTAGGTCACCGTTAGTAGATCACCATTAGTAGGTCACCGCGGTAGTAGGTTACCATCACACACGCTTGCGAAACATTCATACATACACATGTGATACTTTGCATAATTGTTAGTTATTCCAGCCACAATCCAGATGAATAAGTGTATCGAGTGAGAGCGGTAAGAGATAAGACTATAGTGGAATGATGAACATAAATATATGATAACTATTCTAAGTTTAAAACTAAATAAACATATTCTATTTTATACACTTATATATATATAATATATATATATATATATATATATATATATATATATATTTATTGATTATAATACTCTACATAATCATATATGCAAGTAATTAGAAAATATTAGTATTACAAAGACTATAGATATAAGTATACTTTTAATGTTACTTATTAACTACACTATGTATACACCTACTATGGTATACTACTATAGTATACCCAAGTGTGCATGATTGTGCGACGCACTGTGCTTGTGTGTGATGAAATAGTATACTATTGTATCCTATAGTATCCTATATGATATATATATAGGTTTAAAATACGTATTGTCTTGGAATAATTATATAAAATGTATTAAGATAAGTACCGAGAGCTCTTGCCGATGAACTAGATGTAATATTACAACAAAGGCATGCATTGTATTGTATCACGTGCTTGTACAATAAGTGCATTGTGTTCTCGTGTTATCGCACATGCTTTGCTCTGAATTAGTATAGTAGGTGAAAGAGGTGTACTTTACAAGTAGGTATGCTTGTAGTGGTGGTGCTACTAATGTATATTTAATATGCGAAGTACTTTAATACAAGATGCTTTATATATAAGATACTTTGTAATATAGGAGGATATAAATTTATATTATAAAGACGACACCTAACTAGATATCAAACTAGATATGGCTTATTGTAAGTAGATTAACCATCGCATTTAGTCAATTTAAATAACCAATATTGAGTTTATATTAAAGTATAACCAGTATTTCAGATATTAAATATACATCAGGGGTGCTCGTAACGTGAAACCCTATAACGTGACCCATCGCTAAACTAGTGCGAGTAGGGCTTATTTAAACAATACGTCCATTGTACAAGCGCATGAACGCATTGATACTTCTCCACATTACTTTGTTATGATATCACATCTGGTTCACACAATCTATTGAAACTCTTATATTGTAAATGTGTTGTATGTAGTGATTATATCGGCATATATTATAAATATATATACTATATACATATATATATATATATATATATTATATATATAATATATATATATATATATACATATATATATATATATATATATGGTATACACATTGGTTGCCATTATTAGTAGTAATACATGTGTCAATACTATAGTTATGTGCATGCACGAACGTTAGTATGCAAACTATAACCGTAGAATCACCACCTAACAACAAACATAATTCACCGTGGTTACTACCTATATGTATACAAGGTATACAATTACGAACAATGACTACGGTACGACTTCAACTTACACGACAGGCCCCTGTGATGTACGAAACTCGGCTAAGTTTAGCGCGTAGCTTTAGTAACAATATATCCGTGTGTGTGTGTGTGCGTGTGTGCGTGTGTGTGTGTGTGTGGCGGGTAACAATCACCTCAGCACCCCACGCATTACGTAACATGGCTTAAGTGGCGACTACATAATCAGCATCTGTATAGATGTGTGTATTGTTACGTCCTATTGTTAACGCTGTATACAATGTAGCCCATGGTCTCTCTATTTGTGCACTCTCTATTTGATTTAAGAACTAACCACTACTACCATTACTACTACCACCACCACCAGTACTACTTCTAATACCTCTGGTACCGGGTACACACAATGAGGTTATTATCCTGGCTACCGGGGCGTGGCGGGGGGCGTGGTCAAGACTATTGATGACGTCATCTTAATCTCCCCGACCAGCGCCGCCGCCACCACCACCACCACCGTCATCAAACGTTCCCTCCCTCCTTCCATCCGTCCTTCCGCCGTCCTCCCTCGCGCCATTACGCAATAAAGTTACGTAACCGCTCGATTACGTAACTCGTACAGGTGTAGTGACCTAATCACTGCAGCGAACAATGGTCACTGCCGCGGACTGAAGTGACCCGGCATTCGTAATGAGAATATCTATAATACCCCCACCACCACCACCACTGCCGCTACGCTAACGTACTATACGCTCTCCTCTCTCCATCTCCCTCGTCAACCTCTGCATACCTTGCAACTTTAGCTATACACGTTAATAATATACAAACGTATATATATATATATGATTTATAAACAATTAAATATATTACAATATTCCTTTATATAACACATTTTGTTATCCAAAATAAATACACATAGAAAACCTTTTCGCCTCTCTAACAAAGCTCCTGAGATTTGGAATTGCATTACCAGCTTCTTTTCACAAATTAATTAATAAACAACTTTTAAAAGAATATAAAATTATTGATTACTACTTCGTATTAGTTAACTTGTTATATTTGTTGTTGTGTTTAGTTATTTGTATTTGTCTGTTTTTTTTATTATTATATATTTACATTCGTTATGCATTTATTTAATTTGTGTTATATATATTTTTCTCCTTATAATTTAAATTTACATATTTCTTATTTATACTTTAATTATTCATTATATTTTATTGTGTATCTAATTGAATACGATGACATCTTAGATAATCCTTGTTGTGTACTTGTTACCTACCTATTTGTTAAGCACAATTGTACACGAATGATAGTTACCAATCATATTAATGTACTAAAGAATGTATGAAGTTATAATGATATACGTAATTACATTTACAAAAAAGTCTTTTATTCAAGTCCTTTTACAATGTTCATATATTTGTTATTTGTTATACGTGTAATGTTGTTATCAAGTTGAATGGGACTATAGGTCAAGCTTTACGTTTGTATTTTCCTGAGTTATTAAACTCTATAGAGATATATCTGATTCTGATGCCGATATATATATATATATATATATATATGTGTGTGTATGTGTGTATGTGTGTGTATGTGTGTGTGTGTGTGTGTGTATTGTTAATAACTATTAGTTATACACCTAGAAAAACAACTGACTATATTGTTTATCCATTTATTATTTTGTATAATAATTACAATGAAAATGTACGTGTTCTTATCAAATCTTATAATACATATTATCTAGTTACACGGTGATACCTTATACCACTTGTCTCTAACATGACAACATAGTGCGTTACTACAGTTACTGTAACTCCCCGAGGAGGGAGACACGCTTTACCTATAGGTGTCGCTATCTTTAACAGCATACACTGCAAGAGCTAGTTATATCTACTTAACGGCTATACTTAAAATACTTAAAGTAATGTCATTATTTACCATGCGGGATAAGTAGGTACTAATAGGTACCTATAGGTACTTATTAGTAATAAGTACCTATAGGTACCTATAGTAATAAGTTACTACTAATAATAAGCTATAGTTTTAGCTATAATGAATGATAGCCACGTATGTCAAGTAGCCATGGTTACTGACCATATAAGGATATATGCTAACTATAGTTACCGAGGGTAGCATTGTTACCATGCATGGTAAAAGTGCGATGTAAGTCACCAGGGATCTCGTGCAGTGCAGTGCAGTGTAGATTATACTATAAATAAGTATTTACGTTCATATTTATGATCACTAATGTTCCTCACGTGATCAGCAATGCGCCGCACGTGATCACTTTTACCACTGAGTTACGTAATACTACGGGGTTACGTAATAATCATACACAGGTCACGTGGTCACGTGGTTATTGTTAATGTAGGCCGATGTACGAATGGAAGGGGCGACGCGAAGGTCGTGGTTGTGGTCATATCACTTGCGCTCCTTATAAGGATCTAGTTCTGATATCCGCCATAGTCTACATACGCATGCGAGGTGAAACGATACCGATATCACGTGGTCGGCATCATTCGCTATCCCGGATGTAATACCCGGAATCGGAATCGGGGCGTGGTCACGTGTAATTCGCGTCACGTGATTAAGATAAGAAAACACACGGCAATCGGCGACAATCAAAGATCATAAAACGTAAGTGTTCATTATTATTATCCACCACCACCAAACGGTATCAATCAATTTTAACGAATCACATATATCACACACACACACACACACATATATATATATATATATATATATATGCATATTAATATACTAGCTAATATTAAAGATTATATATTTGTGGTTAAAGATATAGTGTGTACAATATGCATATCGGTACACATGTATATATATATATATATACTTTATTGTGTATATGATAATTTAATTGAATTATACACCTACACATGTATGCACGTATAACCTATAATAACCTATATCGTGCCTATCCTTTAGGGGTATCATTAGCGAGCTATACCACAACAAACATCTACTGATACTGCTACTGATGATGGTGATACCGATGATGATGATGATGATGATGATAATCTATAATTAGATGTATTCTCAACAACAACATCTAGAACGTCTACATTAAACCGTATCCCGTATGTTACCACGGCAACACGGGTCAACTACGAATACGGGTGGTTGGTAATACGGACACCCTAATGACAATACCGGCGGTTGGTATTACTGACACCCTAACGACAATAGTGGTGTTCGGTATCCGCACGTGGGAGATGCGCATGTACGCATCCACAACACCTTATCCTGCAGGACTACACCGTTCAATACTTGTATCGTTGTCACTATTAACTATGTATATATAAATTAAGTCTAAACATTAATAGAGTCGTTGTCATACCTATAAATAACGTATATATATAAGTTATTTATACCTATTTATAAGTTATGCGACTGTACGACATTCCATTCCATGACGTGATTAAACGATGAGTTCCGTCCTTCCGCTGATGTCGTCACGTTGTTATGATCTCATCACACACACGCACGCACGCACGGAGATAGCCTGCACCGTACACACAGTGCACTGTAGTGATGTTCACACACGCATTGTCTGAAGCACGCGTCCACTGGTTACAAAGTGTGACAATAACAACGGAGCTATTGTGTACACAGGTCGACAATAACAACGGGTTCATCGTATAAACAATTACTCATCTCCCTTTATCATCTGCACTGATTGTCATTCCGTACCATGCTAATATTAATGTGAGGCAAATGTGCGCTACTTCTGTATTCTATTATTAGAATTATTAGAATTATATATCTCGACGCGAGAGAGGAAGATGCGCATGACATACAGGATGAGGAGGAGGAGGAGGAGGAGGAGACGACGACATCGATTATAATTACTTGATTAACTATTACGTCACATCGATTACATCACGTGGCGAGTGACGTAACGTTCTGATGGAGGGACTATCACGTGGTACTAACACACGCGCACACACGCACGCGCACACGCATATACACGCGCACACATGACTACGACGAACAGATAGAAATCACAGAAATCACAGAGAGCGAAGGCGGATATTACAGCGTTACGGTCGAGTGCACACCGCTCTAGGCCTCATCCTCCGGTACGGTGACATACGGTGACCTCTAGCATATGGCGGTCCGTATTACCGTATTACGTCATACACACACACGATGTGACGTAATCGTAGCGCAGTCATGCGCGAGTCGGATCGTATTCCCCTTCGGCTTTTAATCAGATTTCATACGCCGGGCGCGCATGCATATACATTTATTTATATATTCGTCGGTATACATTACTCGATATCGCATATTAATTGTAATAATCGCGCAACGTCGTCTCTATTATGTGATACACGTGATATATCGATGCCCCGTTCGTGATTACATAACAGCATAACGATACGATACGTCATCGCAAGTACGCCTCATGTCGATCTCTCTGACACGGGCCTCTCTCCTACCCCCACCCCCACCCCATCGCCTCCTCCTCTCCCCCACCCCACCGCCTCCGCCCACCCCATCGCTCTCGTACCCTCAAGGGTATTAAGTATGATGCATCGTAACCTAACCAGTGCGGCGGCCGCCATTGTTACACGATGTATGCGCACGCTGAATTCATAATTTATAATTGACGATGCGTGCCGTAACAATGCGCTATGACGTCATAGTAATGTGTGTGTAATAGTCGTATCGCACGCGCACACACGCACGCACACACACGCACGCACACACGTATGCACTATAGAGTGCTTTACATCCACGACGACGACGACGATGACGACGACGATGACGATGATGATGATGATGACGTAACTTCTGCTTCTGTTGTTTACGATGTTCACACGGCAATACTTAAAACATTATGCAATATTGATTAGACGTTACAAGTCCGCGGATAGGGATTACATAATCGCATTACATAATCGTATTACGTAATTTTATTACTATGAAAAAATACAAAATACCCATTATAATGCAGTCGGCCTTATAATGTACAGATAAAGCATCATGCGATACAACAGTCACTGCTGCATGCAGGGTACATATCGCAACGGGTACATTGTATACATGTGTACACGTGTGTCTACATGTGAACTGCAGTTCTGTATACATTTGCAATGCGCATGCGGGGAACGTTAACTTTAAATGTGTATCATACGTTAAACACATGTAAGATAACGATGAGATTATCTTCACTAATGTATGTCTTTATAATCAACTGATAACTTATGAAGTTATTGACTCATTTTAGAAATTACAGCTATAGCTGAATCATCACCAATCTAGATTTGTATTCCATATATAAAAATAAAAATCTAGATTAGCGATAATGTTGTTGCGTGAATGTTAAAAAACTATATAATAACAATATTAATTACAACTATTTGAATATATCAGATGATTATAATAACACACACATGATGTGTCAACAATACGATATCATCATTATCTTGCACACGTGTTAGTGCACATTCTGTGTACACATTGTGCACATTATGTGTACATTCTGTGTACACATTGTGTACATTCTGTGTACACATTGTGCACCGTATGATTCACGTAACTAAAGATAATGTTTATTTTCCCGCGCATTACAAATGTGTATGCTGAACTGTGTACAAAGTAGTAGTAGGATCTAATAAACTGTAACATCTCACATGTCTCATATATCTGCTGCAGACATAAGCTGAAGTGATCGTGAGAATAATGCATTGTAATATTCATTAATTATTTCTAATAATATAGATTATTTTTATAATTCTATTTGTTTCATAATTCAATAGATGGTAGAAATAAAATAGTTTATAAACTTATAAAATATATATATATATATATAATTGTATTATATAAATATAAACATATACAAATTATATAAAAATTATAAATATATACAATACAGTTAATAAACGGCTAATTATTGAATATTATATAATTATTATTAATTCTATGTTTTACCTATCTATAAATAATATCTCTTTTATAATAATTATAATGTACATTTTGATTTTAAAATGTCATACATATGTATAACTGAATTCGTAAAATAAATAAACCAGAAAACATTAAAAATTGCAATAATTCTACAGTCCCCTTTTGGATGTATGTTGTATGTTTTCCTTCGTAATGAAATTAGGTTGTACCCTATACAAGCACGTAACATGTAATCAATATTTTATTTTATTTTTATTTTAAAATATTTTATTGACTACAAAATCACGTGGTGGTTATGGGCGTCATGAGAAGGAAACAAAAATAAAATAAATAAAGTACAATAAAAATAAAGGAAAAGGTAGGTTACAATGTTAATAGGTGCGTGGAGAGTTTACATTTAAATAGTGACAAGGATTTCAAACACCTAATGTCATATGGTAGAGAATTCCAGTATTTTGGAGCTACCACAGAGAAAGCAGATTCAGAGTGAGCAGAGATAGTCGATCGTTGCACAATTTTCATCGTGTGACATTTCCTGCTAGCTCGACTAAGGGTATGCATACTGATCAAGTCAGCTAGGTACTCGGGAGATCTAAGATATATCACCTTATGGGTGATGCATAGTAGTCTGTAGGGATACCTAGATTATACCTAGCTGATACCTACTACCTAATACAGTTGATACCTACCTGCAGAGATACCTAAACTTAAGCCAGCCGAGTGACCACATTAGGGTCGATATTGACACTATTGAAGAGAACTTCAGTTTATATAGGGTGCGTATAGCACGTCGTTGTATCTTCTCAAGTTTAAGCATAAGCTTTAGGGGTAGATTGCATAGAAGTGAGCAGCAGTATATGAGTCTACTGAAGACTAGCGAGTGTATTAGACTTTTAGTCATTGAAAAAGTCAATTTATTACGTGATTTTCTAATATTGTAAAGAAAATAGTTGGCATTGCGAATCATTATAGATATGTGGTCAGAGTAATCTAGGTGGGAGTTGATGGTGAAACCAAGAGTTGTTATGGATTGTGATGTAGGGAGGGCTAGTAGAAAGGGGTGGGTGATGATTAGGGGGTAGGTAGGTCTGGAGATAATTATGGTGTCAGTTTTGGTCATGTTAAGTGATAGGGAATTATGGGAGAACCAGTCAGTAAGTTCTGTGAGGCAGTTAAAAATAGACAGTTGAATTGAGTTGGAGTCACAGGAAATGGGAAAAGAAGTATAAATTTGTAGATCATCTGCAAAGAGATGGTAGTGGATGTAAGGATATTTACGAAATATGGATTGTATGGGTAAAATATAAATAATAAAAAGTAAAGGACCAAGCACGGAGCCTTGTGGAACACCATGAGTGCTGATAAACGGGGTAGAGAAGGATGAGTTGATTTTCACTGAAGAGGACCTTAAGGAAAGGAATGACATAAACCAGCTGTGTACTTGACCATGAATACCGATTTCATTGAGTCGTAAAGAAAGAATGTCATGGTTTAGAGTGTCAAAGGCACTGTATAGGTCAAGTAACACAAGGTAGCACGGGGCTTTGTTGTCAAGGGATATTAGTAGATCATTAATGATAAGATTCAGTGATGATTCAGTGCTCCGATGGGGTAAGTAAGCACTTTGAAACTTATCAATAATTGAATTGGTAGTGATATAGTGAATAAGTTGAGCAGATACAATTCGCTCTAAGGTCTTAGAGATTGATGAAAGCTGGGAGATGGGTCGATAGCTCGACAGGTTCGAGTGGCTAAGGGTAGTTTTTTTTATAATTGGGGTGATATATGAGTGTTTCATAGACTTTGGTACGATCGATGTAATAAGGGACGCATGAATGATCATTGTTATGGGTTCAATTAGCAATGGCGAAAGGGTACGAAGTAAAGTAAGGGGAATAGGGTCGAGTGGGGAATTGGATTTTAGGATGCCAATATTGCATAATAGTATTGCCGTGAACATTGTAAACAACATAAGCAGAAGTTACATCATCATCATCATCATCATCATCATCGAAGTAAAGTACTCTATATATATATATAGTATGTGTATAGCATATATGGATGTACGATTTACATTGTACGTGTGTGTTTGTGTATGTGTTTGTGTGTGTGTTTGTGTGTGTGTGTTTGTGTGTGTGTGAGTGTGTGAGTGTGTGTGTGAGTGTGAGAGAGAGTGTGGGTGTGCGATATGACTATCACTATACTGTAATGGCATAGTAA
Organism: Osedax fenrisi; assembly: GCA_964019155.1. Lineage (NCBI taxonomy): Eukaryota > Metazoa > Annelida > Polychaeta > Sabellida > Siboglinidae > Osedax > Osedax fenrisi. Next base: position 104,405,299 of record OZ025239.1, read on the forward strand.
GTAGGATATACTTATATATACATATATTGTTATTTTTTTTGTTAGTTTATTTTGGTGGAGTCCTTTCATCCCATCCAGGAACATAGATGAAGTTTTCACTTATAACCATAATGCTCTAATTTACATTCGAAGCGCTCTCATGTTAAGACATCCATGGTTTAACGTCATTTATTTATACATTTATGTATACACAATTATAAATAAAATATAAAATCACTAAATATTATTTTAATACCTAGTTTAATGGTCCTGGCGGGGCTCGAACCCGTATTCTACAGTTTGTGTGTCTGACGCCTTAGATAACTATATATATATATATATATATATATATATATATATATATATATATGTATATAAATTAATCTAAAGTAGAAATGTAATAAATTAATACATTCTATTTAAATATTTAGTACTCTATTAAAATGATATATCATGATATATGCATATACATATGCATATATAACCATATACGGTAATAAATACTTAGAAGAGTCTTAACTTGAGAGTGCAATAATTCGTTGATTTTAGAATATCAACGAAAATCGATAAATAAATTTACCAAGGGTATAACAAGTTAATATAACAAAGGAATATCATATACACAATGATGAATGTATATTAATTTTTATATTTTTAATAAATAATTCTATTAATTTTAGAAATAATATCAATTGATATCAAATGTTATATTACAATAAAAGCAAATGTAACTCCGGTACTAAACTATATCCGGTAGTTAAGACATGTAACTGAAGGTGGTGTATCACGTCGTACAGGCATAGTAACAGTAACACACGCTGAATACGTGCTAGCTATGAAGTAGGTATCGAAACTGCTGTTCACTCGGCAATACTCGGTAATGATCGGCAATACTCGGCATATAATAAGGTGTTTGTCTTTATATGGCATACCATAACACTCTGATGAAATACGCAGAACACTCTTACTATTGTCATGGTATAGTATTGTATGTATACATGTAAACATATATCTATACATGTATATACGTATTAATATATATATATATATATATATATATTTATAAAGAGGTTTATATATAAAATCGGAAAGCATATTTTTATGGCGTGCCTGTATATTATAAATCTATAGCGGACCTCCCGTTATGTAATCCTATATATATATATATATATATATATATATATATATATATATATATATATATATATATATATATGTGTGTGTGTGTGTGTGTGCGTGTGCGTGTTATGTGTGTATGCATGATTTAAGGCGCGGTATTCCTTGACGATAAATACGTTTAACGACTTCGCAGGCTTAACCTGTATGCCATCGCTCATACGTATGTGTGTGCGTGCGTATGTATGTGCTTATGTGTGTGCCTGTGTGTGTGCTTATGTGTGTTCGCTGTTAGCGTTTATTTATGAATAATGTTAGTGGTTGGGGATAGATCGGGGGGGGATAGTAAAATAATATTTATTATGCAGGCATGTTTCCTATCGAGACCCTGTATACGTGTACATTATATTAGCTATATACATCATAGCAGTAAACTTATACGATAATCTATAGAGTGGAAATCAAATAAAACTCGCAGACGATCGCATCTAAATCGAAAGTAAACCGATATTTATAGGGGAAATGTGGAAATAAATATCGCGGTGAACTATCGCCGATACCGGCGCGAGAACACTAGATTTCATCTTACGGCGGCGCTGTCGGTGGTTGTAGCTATTACATTACTGGAGCGCTGGTCGACACGATGTAGCCACGCGCACGCTACGGTCTACACGTTACTATTACGTAATACCTCGTAATAGTGATTGCGTAACTAGCCTGTGATGACCTCATCTCTCGAGTTATTCATATTTAATGCGGCCACGGCGGGATTTATAGGAACTACGAGGCGGCGACTTCGTGAATTATTAATAGATCGGTCACGTGGGCGGCGGTCACGTGATTATCTGACCGCTAGTCTGACCGCTACGACTATAGTTGACCTCTAAGGTAGGTCGTCGTTGACATCGCCGCCATTAATTGGTTATAACGGAGCACGCAGCACGCGTGGTGTGTACACGAGAGCGGTGCGCGACGTATTTCAATTAATATTTAATAACCGCACGCGCACACAAAGTATAACACGTGGGGTAACGCGAGTTCAACGAAGTATACTTCTTGTAATTGTATACAATTCGATTCTGAAGAAAGTGCAATATTTATATAATGATATTTTGTAGTTGTTTTCATATTTAAAAATTAACATATCAGATGTAATATTATATATATATATATATATATCCCGCTATTCATATTATGATTATATAATATAGTATAATATATAGAGTATACTCTATTATAATATACTATACCTACAATACCATACTATAGTATAATAATAGCATTTATTTTCCACGCATTAAATACATCGTTTGTATGTACACATAACCTCTAGTATGATTTAATTCTTTATAATAACATCCTATAGGTAGGGGCGCTGGTGTGTATGTAGGGGGGACCAACCAATCAAAATAAATGTTGTGGTAAAAGTGGGGGGGGGGGGCAATACATAGGAGGTCCACTAGATTTTAAAGTGTGGGGGGCATACCCCCCTGTCCCCCCTGTTGCAGCGCCCCTACCTATAGGACAACGATTATAACTATTACATCATTATAATGGTGATCATATGATGTCGTATACGGCATAATAATATGTCGTACGTTGATCGCCACATCGCTGACATATGTATGATACATAGACGACATATGTATACGATGCGCGGCGCGCGCACACACGTATGTCCTAGAGTATGTCCTTCACTCGATGACGTCATATCATCACGCGTGCGAAGAAGTGAAGTAATTATGCGGCGTTAAGTGCTCTTATGCAAATGTGTGTGTGTGCGCTCGTGTGTGTGTGCGTAGTGGTCGGCTTGAAGGGGACGCGGCATTGGAACTTATGGAACAATGCATTCCAGCGGACGAGATGCATTCTGGGACCGCTGGGGGCCGGGAGAACTACACGCTAGGTGGCGGTACGACGTTCGCTCCTTGATAATTGAATGTCATGCGCTACTAGGACCGGAAATGGGGTTATAGGGCTCGTACTTCCGGTGCTAATTAGGCTCGGCGACTATTGCGTAATGCTCGCGAATTATTCATAAATAAATACAATTATGATAGTTATATAATATATATATAACACTGTATATATACTATTATGTAAATATGTATTTAATATATTACCGTATATTATGAATTAATATTATTGACAAGTTTAATAACATTATTTATGCATATTTGACAATGATTACGCATTTAATGCAATACAATCACATTATTGATTATTAAAAATATAAAAATCCCGTTTGAATATCTCCAATATTATATGTTTTCTTACTTATAAAATAATGTATTATCCAATTTACAAAAATTGTATATTTTAAATAATTATAATTTATTTAATTTCCTACAAATATAAATGAATACATTAATACCGTAAACTAGGTATAGTATACCTGGTATAGTATACCTGGTGTACTATGTACCCATACCCTCATAGGGTACCCGTGTTTACTATGTTATGTATATATATACATACGATATATAATACATATCTTCCTATAGGATAACTTAATCCTTAACTATATATATGTAGTTATCAAATAATATTTTATATTTGTATTTTAAAATTCTCTTTGTATAACTTTGAATTCAATTTTATAATAGAGAATGTACACAGATAATCGAAATAGTTCGTTACGGATATCGTGGTAAAGATAACAAAGCAAAAACTGTGAAAGTTATTTCATATATCCGCTTCGGACATTACTTAAGACACACGAATATGAAATGCAAGTTAAATACAATGTATACTTACACTATCTGTTCTACAAACTAAACAATACTCTATTCACTTTTACAGTATTATACGCATATTTTAAATTAATAAAGATAAGCGTTTTTTTCATTAATCCTTCACACACATTTATACATGTATATATATATATATATATATATATATATATATATATACATGTATGAGTGTGAGAATGTATGTGTGTGTGCATGTGTGTGCATGAATTCAGTATATCGATGAGTTAATGACAAGATTAACTTAGATTAACTGTCTAAACTTAAAACCTCCATCTCGCGCGCACACACGTAAATAATAATTAATAACGAACTAAATAACTACGTTTACTGCTGCATTCTGGGAAATCGACAAGTAATTAGATATCGTGTTTACGTGTGATGAGGCTGAACCGGAAGATGGCCGGAATAGATAGCCGGTAGTGGGGGAGGAGGAGACGACCAAGGAAGCGAGCAATAACAAAGGGAGGGTGGGAGCGAGGGAGGGTTGTCCGAACTCGACAACAGATAACATCACTGTTGACCACTACTGGCCACTGCTGACCACTACTGACCACTACTGACCACCGCTATAGTGATCTCGGTATTATACTGACCGCGGCACAAGCTATTCCCGGGGGAGCGGTGCGTGACCGGTGACACGTGTAATGCCGCACGATGTATCCGTGTGTGCGATACATTCCATCGCACACACGCACACACACACATACACGCACACACGCACACACATGTATGTGTAATACGTCGTACAGCGTCATACGTCACATGACTAGCTAATATGTGTGATCTCACCGCTAGTGAAACTGTTTAGTTAATATCACGTGGTTCACGCGGTACATCATGTATACAGTGTGTACAATGTACATTATACACTGTACAATGACCATTATACAGTGTACAATGAACATTAAACACCGTGTACAATGAGGGTGTACATCTGGAGAGATTGAGATCGTGAACATGTTTCTGAACGTGTTTCCGCCACGCACACCACGTGGTCTCTATACACGGGTCCCACGTGGTCTCTATTCTAGTATTAGTCATGTGATACTAGGCCACTCGTGTTTATACGTAATAGCGTAGTCGTAAACGGCGATACGATTGCATCACCGACCTATAAATAGACTGGCCGCGATGACGCATACATCACGGTTACGGCTAGGCTGATGAGTCACCGACGCGCGAGTAATACACGGTCGGTCGTCTCGTACAACCCTAGAGGAACCCCTCAGAGTAACACCCTAGAGGTACCCCTCAGAGTAGCGATTACATCACAGCGATTACATCACTGCTTGTTATGTAATAGAATCGGTCTCGCAATGTTATCTAGCGCGCCGTTTGTATAATTACCATAAACATTATAGCTTCGCTAAAAAAATATATATTTATTGTAATATATATATATATATATATATATATATAGATATATACTATAGTAATACTGAATAGTATTAACACAATTCCGACAACTTTACATTATATCCACCATTACATAACATCGGCAATGTTCCCTATGCCCCTCCCGACCTTCACAACACAATGATCGCCTTCAATATATGACCTTCACCTTTGTATAACTGATTATCTACTGACAGTCTACGAAACTTTAGTATTATCAACGATTCCATATTATTTAATGACCAATATTCAAGCCTATATATAGCCCATAGGCTAGACGTAGAGTATGGTATTGCCTCCTATCAGTATAGATTGCAGGGGTAATCTGATTGGTCTAGATAGGAAGGGAGTTACGTAATAATGCATCTGTATATCTCTCTCGTAGATGTAGTCTATGTAAACATCTAGCTGTGACAGCACAATCTCCCCTAGTCTTGTCTCTCCTATAACAGCCTATAGGTAGTATATATATATATACAAATAGTTCACATATATAGCTTATAGATGCGCGTACAGAGTATGACATACGGCATATGACCTCATCCCTAAGTGTGCGATTACTTCCCTACCCTAATTCAGCTTGCTAATGTTCTATCACCTCCTACCTACCTACCTACCTACCTACCTACCTACCGTATCTAAGCCTTATAAGGGCATGCTGTATACAATCACCAACAATCACCTCTGAGACATGTTATCCCGATGTTATGTGACCTACTTACCCCCTATAGACCAATCAGAGAGCAGCAGCAGTAGACATTCGAGTGCCTCATCCTTGCGCCGACACTCGAATGTATTATGTAACTTCATTGTTTATTTATAATCGTTACTTTTATAACTTTTTATAAACCCGTATTTATTTATTTATATTAATAATAATACTGACGATGTTATCTTCTGCCGTGCGCTGTATTTGTATTACTTTAAATATAACTAAGTTATCAATATGCATTGTTATTGATAACTTAGTTATATTTAAAGTAATACAAATACCTATAGGTATATATATATATATATACCTATTGTTATTGTTATTATGATGTTAATGGAGTGTCGTAAAATTTCCCGGATGGGATGTAAGGACTCCTTACATCCCATCCAGGAACTTAGATGAAGTTTTCACTATAACCATATATGGCTCTAATATCCACTCGAAGCCGCTCTCGTGTTAAGGCATCCATTTTGTTAACGAGAGTCGATCATTTTTTATTAACAATTATATAAGATCACTTCTAAATAATATTTGAAGACTTATTGCATGAGTCTCCTCGAGACCCGCCGCTATCCAATGTTGTATATCACACGTTCGTCATTGTTATTATCATTATTTATTTATATATAAATAAATATAATAATGTATATATATACATTATTCATAATTTAATATATATATATATATATATATATATATATATATATATATATATTATATATATATATATATATACGTCGATTAGTAGAACTATAGTACCCCATTGTCACGTGATTGTTACGTCACTCATGAACACCCTATTACATCATCTACCATGTATTAACACCGCGGCGGCAGCAGCAGTACAACAATAGTGCGGCGCACACACACACACGTGTGTGTGTAGATCATCATCACCACTATACGACTACCGGTGCGGGGTGCTGCTGTTTAAAGGGGCGTGGTTACGGGGTCAGTAACGCGCTCGTCACGGCGTACGAACACAGCATAGCGAGGACACGACCTTGAGAATAGTTTTCAAGCAAATAGTCACGTGAGAAACATTTAAAAAATTGTTCGACCGCGTCATTATTTATGTTTGTGGACAACTAAAGTTATACATATACACACAAATTAACATTGGGTTTATATAATAACAAAACGCATTGGTTTATGCATGCCGAACATCTGTATATATATATATATATATATATATATATGCTAGACTAATTAGTGAACAATACATGCGATACAACAACACCTCGATAACTCGTCAAACACTGCGCCGCACAAGGTATACACGGTAGTACTTCAATGAGGCGATGACGTCATTCATGACCGGAAGTTAGGACACGCTAACCCTCTCGTATTACGTAACATAACTCTATCGAGAGTGGTAGCTACCTAGATCTAAGTCCTGTTCTCCGATTGGTTGACACACTTATGCCTATGACGCATTCGCAAATCAAGAACACACCGCATCCCCATAGGCATAGCTAACGGTGCATTGCGACCCGTGAACACAGCGTAAGGCCTCCATATAGTGAAGACCCCGCCCCAGATGTGGGGCCGGGTGTATATAGACAAATATCTACTTCTTCTAATTATTTATTTTGTAAATATGATAATTTTCTACAAATTACTTGCCCAGTATATAGTATATTTTTAATTTGAATAAATTGAAGATATCGGGGGGGGGGGGGGTTGATCTCTACTATTGGGACCCGATATTTGGGGGGATGTACTATTGGGGCCTGATATCAGGGGGTGTACTATTTTGGCCCGATATAAAGAGGGTGGGGGGGCTGTATTGTGTTGGTATTAGCTCGGATTTAGGTAACCCATGGGGTTCCTAGTTCTACAGAAGTAGCGATGTTAACCCCCCCCCCCTATAAGTACAATGATAACAGGATATGTATCTCCTAATAAGGAGTTCGCGTACTTAACGCTGGTGATATACCACATCGCCGGTGTTCTGTTAAACATAGTGTACAAGCGTATGTACAGTGTACAATAGGATGTATAGTGTACATTGTACACAGTATACAATCGTACATCAATATACGTCGTGTGCTATAGAAGTCTAGCTTCCGTTACGAAGACTATAAACAGGCGTTATCAACGATTATACTAACCGCCCCGCCTCGCCCGCCCCCGCCCCCCCTTGCCCCGTTACGCATTCGTAAACGACTTCGATTTATTATTTATAACCGTTCCCCGCGCACGCACGCACGCACCCACGCACGCACCTACATACGCATGAACGAGCGCACCCACGCGCGTGCTACTAATAGCCGCATCGCGAGTAATCTAATCATGTGACTGAATGCTTTATTATTCACAGATGTAAGCGGGGTTTTTAATAATTAACCATATTGATGTAATAAGAAATATAGAATGTATTTATATAAATATAAATATAAATATATATATATATATACCTATGTTTAAGCAGAATTTAATTATAGGAATTTATATTGCTTGTATGATGGTTTTTTACCTGTATGATATTTATTGATTACAGATATAACCGAGATGAGAGATACGCTGATGAGAAACGATGAGAAACGATGAGAAATGATGAGATGAACGAGACAGACAATAACATAATAAAGAGAGGGCTTATTGTAGGTCGAATATGGCAACAATGTACATAGAGCGCATCTACATGCAGTTGTATCGCTATAAGTATTATACGAATCAATATAAAGAATAATACAACTATAGCATCGTATTGTTGTATTGTTGTATTAATGTATACAATATTAACATAGACTATTGTAAACGCGTTTACCATAACCCGTATGTGTTGTATATTTATATTATGTGCGGAGAATATATATATATATATATATATAAATATATATTTATATATATATATATATATAAATATAAATATATATATATATATATATATCGTACTGTAAACATCCGCTAAATCATGCTCCAATGAACCGATACACTGTGTATGAGATATAGGGTTCTGAGATATCGAGATATGATTACAAGTAAGTACGTATAGCACATGCACATTATCAAACGTAATAAGTCTGAGATAGTGGGAGGTGACTCTAATAATAATACTGTGTTTGTGCTACAATAATCAATTGTCTATAGATAATTGATTTATATATACGTCATCCTTATTACGTAATCATTATGACGTAATACTTATTACGTAATCCTTATTACGTCATAGTAATTATCAATAGTTTCATTTTCGGGTTCACACATATGTTACTATGTAACTATAAATAACGGTGATTTTAATAATAACAATAGCTCTACACATACATACAGGCAGTTATTTATATATATATTATATTTAACTATATATATATAATATATATATAAATAACTGCCTGTATGTATGTGTAGAGCTATTGTTATTATTAAAATATATATTATATATATATATAGTTAAATAACTTTAAAATTACATCTTGTAAAACCGTAACACTTTTCCGTGAAAAATTAATTCACACCAAATGTATCAATCATGTTATTGTTATTCCGTATTAATTATACCAATATATAGTATCTGATATTATGCTTGCTATCATCAGTTTACGGTAGCTTAACGACAGGAGACGTCAACCAAATTACATACTAGGGACTCATCCACCCTTGGGAATTGATCCATCCCATATGGGCCTTGCCAACCCGAGACCTTCTGTTTTGTTACCTCTCCTGTTTGACAACTTGCACTGTCGGATACTATATATTGCCTCAACGGCTCGTATAGTCCAATGTTTTATTTTTATTTTATTTCTCCGTTTATTTCTTGTTTTTTTTTATATCGTGTCATTTGTCTTACTGTTATCACATTTATATATTTTGTTTATATATGTTATATAATTATATGTTTATATATAATTATAACTTTCTTTATATATAACCAGTAATTCAATAAACTTTTTATCTATCTATATATTAATAACTATATTTAACTATATATTTATATATATATATATATATATATATATATAGTTAAATAAATGCCTATAAGCAGTAGGACGCGGGTTCAACCCCGTCCGGACCATTAAAATAGGTCTTAAAATAGTATTTAGGAATGATCTTATATAATTGTGTATAAATAAAGATCGGCTCTTGTTAAAACCAAGGATGCCTTAACATGAGAACGGCTTCGATAGGATATTAGAGCCATATGGTTATAAGTGAAGACATTTAAGTATAAGAAAACTTCATCTAAGTTCCTGGATGGTATGAAAGTACTTCACCAAAATAACAATAACAAAATAACAATATATAAATATAGAGAGAGCAGGTACATTAACTATTTAATATATATATATATATATCAGTTACCCTCGAATATATAATAATAACTACAAATACATTAGTGTTACACTCGTTAACAATGTTGATATTACCTTATATGGTAGTATGTACAGTTCATGTGTAGCCACTGCCAGACAATCGATGACTTAGTTTATATGTTCAGTGTGTCTACAGATTACTATAAATAAAACAGAACTAACACACATATTTGTGTGTATACTATCTATAGATAGAGAAACATATTATACATAATTAATGACGTCATGGGTCGTGTTATGTAACTTTTACATACGTCATCGGTATTAATACGATATTAATACAATATATATATATATATATATATATATATATATATATATATGTGTGTGTGTGTATACATGTGTATAATATATTATAGGAATACTGGTGTATAACTAAGTAAGTCGGGAGGGAAGAAATACATTAATAAAATATAATAATTATATATATTATATATATATATATATATATATATATATATATATATATATGATAACATTCGTTCGATCTTATCTCGAGAGAGAAGGAGAGAGAGAGTGTGATATTAGACGTAACTTCAACACACGCACACACACACACACACGCACGCACACAAACACGCACACACATATCTTAGCCTCGGAGGGAGAAACACAATGTACGACATAACGTCCTATTATCGTAGTAGTCATGCGCTCTGTAACACTAGGAAGTGTGTGTGTGTGGCATATCTAACGCTAGCCACGCCCCCTATCGAGATGACCTTCCTCTACGACCTTGACGCTACGCGGTACGAAGGGCGGTGTCGCTCCGCCGGAAGTACCTACTACCGACCCGCGGACAACAATCGAGATACGGGCGGCTGATTATCTCGCGTAATCTCTAGCTACTGCGAACGTGGCATCATCAGTTGTCTCCCGGTATCGAATTACCCCCCCCCCCTCCCCCTCCGCTCTCCGCCCCGCCCCCCACCCGACTTCTAAACTGAGGCGATGAACTTTAGTAGGAGCGCGCGTGTATGCGTGCGTGTATATGTGATCGTGTGGCTATGTGGGTATGTATGCGTGTGTGTATGTGTGTGTGTGAATGAGGGTACCTATAGGTGCGTGTAAGTTGTATACACTGTACACGATGTATACATTGTATACATTGTATGCATGAGGGTGCGACGCAAACAATTACCGAAATCCTCTAAAATTATAATTGCGATTATTTTTCGTTCCCCGGTGGAAAATATTCTCGTATTATATATATCTATCAAATGAATCAACAAAAATGTATACATTTGTAATATATTACTAATGTTATGATAATCACCACTGAAAATAAATCGGAACAAATCTTTAAAATTGTTATAAAAAAAATTATTACTTTTTTTATATAATGTTCATATATAATAAGTCTAATAATATTGATATATCGGGGTAGGTGTATTTATATTTTATTGATTTATTTTGCAATAAAGGTTATTTTACTTTCATTCCATTAAATTCCATGACATTTCTAGAATACATTTAAAAAAAATAATTTGTCAATATTTTCTGTTTAAATACCATAATATATATATTGGTGAATTTTCATTAAGAAAAAAAATTACAAGTATGAAAATACTGTTTTATTTTTATTTAATTTGAGCCTATAGAAGTTAAGGGACATATACAACACTTTTATGACATGTCGGGAAACCTTATACTTAATTAAAAGTGCTGACATTGTTAAGAGTTTTGCTGACATTTTGTTTATTCATATATATTTTATATATATTCAGTGAGTTATCTGATGATGCACACCCTTGAATAATCCGTACCTTTAGTGTCGCACTGTGCGGGTTCCGAGGGTACGTATTACTTACGGATAAACCACGTGGTACGATTATAACTCCAGGTATACATTCACTATATATAGTATATATATATATATTCAGTTAGTATATTGCATACATATAAACACCTCTCCGTGTTCTTGTCGTATGTTGTGTAAGTGATAGGTCCCTTCTATCTTAGGTGCTACACATACATACACACATATACACACAAATACATATACACACATATACACACATAACCATACGTACACATACATACATACATATACACGGTGTACCGCGTATATCGATAGGAGTGATGCTCATTTCAATTGCAATTGCGTACGACATTGTGTATTGCGTACGACATTGTGTGTTGCGTACGACATTGTGTATTGCGTACGACATTGCGTATTGCGTACGACATTGTGTATTGCGTACGACATTGTGTGTTGCGTACGACATTGTGTATTGCGTACGACATCGTGTATTGCGTACGACATTGTGTATTGCGTACGACATTGTGTATCGCGTACGACATTGTGTATTGCGTACGACATTGTGTATCGCGTACGACATTGTGTATTGCGTACGACATTGTGTGTATGTAATAGATATGGTGATTACATTAAGTATGTCATGTTTGTGTTGCTTAGCTTGTGATGATATATTGCGATAGCGTTTGTTGTTTAACAACATGTATAAAATTATGAATTATGAAAATAAATTAATCTCGAATGACCCGCATTAAGAGTGATGGTGCATAATGTTTCCTTTATGGATATTAATGAAACTTCATATCCGGATATAAACTTATTAATATATAATCTATATAATATAATGTATAATCTTAATACTTTTATTTTAAGTTGGAGGTATATTGGCCACCCATACGGTGTCAACAAATGGTATCAAAAATGGGAAAATATAGGGAAATCAGCATTATATTACATAAATGTGTATTTTACGTGGAAATAATCAAGATACAATCAGCACGCGTGCAATTCGGCCACATTAAGACCTCCATAAGGTTGACCGAGCTGACCGGAAGTGCCCAACTCTGACCACCACCCCGCCCCCTGTCGGCGACCTAATGACATAATAATGGGTGGCGCCACTCTGGTGTAACGGTGGATCAAACGAGAGAGCGCGAGAGAGCGCGAGAGCGCTATAGCCTCGCCTTCCCTATGCTCGTGTACACACACACGTACCACGTGGTGTCACGTGGCCGATGAATTCATCAGCCACGTGATTACGCATTCGAACCACGTGTTCACCTATTACGTCATCGAACGTGTTCTATAGTGAGACGATTGTTAACGCGAATATGTATGCGTATCTGATTGCGTAATACTACTATAGGATATAGCGGAGTGAGACGCACACTTCGCCGCACACCAACAGACGTATTCACGCACATTAAGACATTCACGTATTTAAGTATAACTATGTATGTTAAATATATAAAATTTACATATCCATATATAATAGTTTATCGACTTTTGTATTGTATTATTATAACCTAAATATAAACATAATAATAATAAGATATTATATACATATAGAGATATACATCACTACGCACTCTCACCATTACACGCATATATTAGCCACGCCCACTAACTTCTCGGCCAGCGTGATGATTGTACTTCCGCTGACGTAACTTCCGAAAGGTTCTATAGTCTTTGCGCTTATCGTGACCGCTGTACTGCCTGCGCTGTATGCCGTGTTGTGCCACGTGCCGCGTATTTCCGCCGGAAACTCGAAGTTACCGCCCTCTATCGAGTGTTCTGCGGAGAGTGGTCACATGTTAAAGTTAATGTATATAACCCGGATGTGTTATATGTTTGTAGTGAATAGGGGGTTATGTTATATAGGGAGATATGTTATGAGGGGGTTATGTTATATGGGGGATATGTTATATATATATATATATATATATATATATATATATATATAGGG